>JAMZAV010005796.1:0-31621 GCA_024449915.1 Sweltsa coloradensis
TGCCAACTGTAAACAAAAGTATAATATCATTGATATTAATAATAAAACGTGATAAATGCGCAGCAAATACATTGCAACAATAATTTTTCACCTAGCTTGGATTTTAAGCAAAGAAGCATCTTAATTTCAAAACAGCAAGTTATCTGATTTCAAATACAAATTCAAAATTTGCGCGTCATTAGTGTTGAAGTAGTTACACAAGCATGCGCTGCAAGCGCTAGGATCGAATTGTTGACTGAGCAGAAGTGACCGGCAACCAATTACCTCCCTAGTTGTCTGCTAGGTTGGGCGACTATCAGTGCTAACAACTAGCGCGCTCTAACGTGTTAGGTAGCCCACAAGTGAGCAGGCTGAAGCCGGTAAAAGCTATTACTCTGACAACACTAGTCACCCAACGGTACCATACTGTATTTATGCGAGTATAAGCCTCGGGTATATTTGAAATTCAAAAAAAGTTCAAGTTCAAAAAGTGGGGTGCGGCCATTATGTGAAGCCAGTATTTAGTATAGTAGTATTTATAGCCAACTCCTTAAAATCTGAGTGGTCAAAATAAGGGTGCGGCCTGTACTCGAGGGCGGCCTATAAGCGAGTAAATACGGTACATCCTAAATTTGTTTTTACCATAAATAAAGTACTCGCCTCGGTGTATAATAATTGTCT
Organism: Sweltsa coloradensis; assembly: GCA_024449915.1. Classification (NCBI taxonomy): domain Eukaryota; kingdom Metazoa; phylum Arthropoda; class Insecta; order Plecoptera; family Chloroperlidae; genus Sweltsa; species Sweltsa coloradensis. Next base: position 661 of record JAMZAV010005796.1, read on the forward strand.
ACCATAAAGCTATCCTCGTTGTCACTTAATGTACATAGTTGGCCGTGTGACCACTAAATAGTAGTTAACCCATTGGAGCCGACTTACGGAACCGTTCCGTATTCCACGAGTATGGCCCAAAAATTTACATACGGAACAGTTCCGTGTCCGTTCCGTTCGTCTTTCAATTCGCGCCAAACTGGCGTAGTTCAGTCAATCTCACACAGATAGCAGCACTATATGGAGGCTGACTCTTTTACCGACGTAGTTGAGTTTTATCCCCGATAAATTCTCGAACACGGCCATTTCACAGACGACTACAAATAATATGAAGGCCTACAAATTGTCAAGGCGGTGCGCTGTAACAGAAATAGGCTTCTCAGCTGTTGTTTACTTCGTAAAACTGACTTAAAGCTCTTGAATGTTACGAGATGGCGAATCTGAAGGCGATTGTGCTGAATTTCCAATGAGCGTGATATATTGTGAGATTCAGGAAGTGTTGTTGATTAGCTTGCATATATGATGCAAGCGATAATAATGATGTGGATGAAGACTAGAGTACCTACTTCTAACCAAGATAAAATAAGACGATGCCACAAGTATGGCTAGGCCTAGGGCTGGCGGGAATATAAACTAGAAAAGCAAAGCATATGAACTAAAAACAATAGGCCTAGGCCTTCAATTTTGTGCATTCATGCGATTTCGGCCCGTAGGCAGGGTGCGGCGGGGTGCCATCCCCCGTAATACGGATTTAACTGGATCCGTACGGGCAAAATAAGCAAAATCAACTGGTGGCTCAATGGGTTAATCCCATTAAATAGTTACAGATTCACTATCTGGTGGCACAACCTGTTTGGATCAGTTGCAACTACAGTCGAACCCACTTATAACAATACTTGTGCGAGAGATATGATATGCACATGGTTCTGCACATTTTTGTATGTCTACTGACTGACAGTAGCCCGGCAACTTGTGAACATAAAGCAACCGCAAAATGATTGTTTATTCAATCACTTAAACAACTAAACGACCCACAATGATTTAGGGTTAAATAAAAAAATAAAAACCATAAGATTTCTTGTAATAGAAATATTCCAGGCTTACCTATTGACCTGCTGTGGAGGAGGTGAAGGGGACCTTGAGGGTCCAGCCTGAGTCTCCATCTCCATGTCTGGTTCCGCCAGCCTCGCAGCCTGCTGCTGCTGCCTGGACACAACAGGAGGACTCACGACTCGCGCCGCCGGGCGGTTCTTGCCCGCTCGTTTGATGCGCTCCTCGAGGAGAGACAAGTCCTTGGCAGCGATCTAAACGCAAAAAAGATCATTATCTTCTTGATATAAGCAAGTCACCATTTCATGAAAGATTGCACCACCCACTCTTGTGATAGTTTGAAAAATTAAGGTTGGCGAGGACATCCAAAGAGCAAGAGGTCATTTATCCAAGTCTCTTTTCCCTAGGAGAGCCAACCCAAGAGAATAAGATGGTAATACAAAATAGCAACCTAGTAATGCTCAACAATATTATTTTCAATGGTATAGAATTTCCTTTGCTTGCAAAAATTGCATGTTTAATTTTTGCACTAACTTGTAGTAGACCTAGGCATTTATAATGAGAATTGGAAGTCTAATTTTAAATGCATTCAGGCAGCTCAGGCTATTAGGGTCCGAAAGAAGACTATTTAAATTTAAAAAGATTTGTGAAAGCCATTATGGAGCAAGAGGAAATATTATCAAATTGTCTGTCACACAGTAGCATTTCTCACACCGCCGCCAGCCACTCTAATCTAGTCTCTATACAAGTCTCTCTCACAGAGCTTCAATTTTTTCCTATCATACAGTCCGGTCAGCGCAGGAGCTCATTACCAACCCGTTCAGTAGACAGTAGGGTGGGTCGAAAAAAAATGTTTTGTTTTTTTTCGGAACGCTTTAGTGCGGGAAAAGGTGCCCTATTGTAATAAAAAGAAAAAAGGCACTAAAGAAATAAAATCGGTTGACATCTTCCGTTCGCGCATCGGACCTAAAGTTAATGAAAAATTACAAAAACCGCGATTTTTTTTGTACTTTTTTTTTGTAACTAAATATTTTTTTTCCGGAACGCTTTAGTGCGGAAAAGTTTCTATTGTAATAAGAAGAAAAACGGCATAAAAGAATTTAAAATCGGGTTAGCAGCTTCCGTTCGCGCATCATACTTAAAGTTAATGAAAAATTGCAAAAATCGCGACTTTTTTGCAGAATTTTTAAGTATGGTAAAATTTTTAAAATAAACACGCTTTAATTTTTTTATGCTTGTTTTATGGTTTAATAACCTAAACAAATTATATTCTGATTAATAACCTAATTTTTTCCGTTCGCGCAACGTCTAAATTAAAAACAGAAAATACAAATTTGTTGCAATTTTCACTGTGCAACACTTAACTCGTTTCGCGAGAACAAAACGACCCAGAACTCACCACGTGGAGGTGGTTGCACGTCGAGTTCCACCACACCCTACCCAACCAACCATCCCAATTGTTGGGTGTGGAATTTACATTATATTTACAACTATTTACAACGATTTTCCATAGAGTAGGTAGGATCTTTGGCTTACTGTGTATTTAATTTCCTTTTTTATATTTTCTACACATTTTGAAGTCTGATTTTGTGGAGAAATGAGGCATGTCCGATCTCGACTTCAGTGTTTGCTCGGATATAGCCATCTCTGGCTTCATGACCACATACTTTACTCGAGGCCCCTGTCACAAGTTTGACACACCTCTCCACAGCCTGGGTGTGACAGGGAAACTTGTGTATATCTCTGATGGACTTAGTGTCAGAATTGATGAGTGATTAAATACCATCTTCACTGAGGTCCCGCAGCATTGGGGAGAATACAACACACAAGAATTCAATTAATTATTTCAGTGTAATCGAAAGCTTGAAAGTTTATTTTTGGTGGTACAAAATTTCTAACAATCTTCTTCGGACGGTTAGTCTTGCTTTTAAGATCCTTCTGTAACCAAGCTCCCGAATATGTTCTCTATCATCGACAAGCATTCCCAAACAGAAGATTCTCTGGGTGCTCAAAGAACGCATTTCGTTCTATTACTGGATCGACAACTTGAAGTAATTCGTCGGATAAATACCGTGATGTTAGGATTGCTTGAAAGACATTTTTGGTCTGTCAGTAAAATATTTGCTATTTTTTTATGGCAAACCACACAGGCATGTAAGATTTTAAGATGAAGCCAACTATTTCTTTTAAGTTTCTGGATGGATCTGATGAACTTATATACAACCTCAGGACTCGGTTGGCCGCAGTTAGCCATCTGGAATGGGACATAGGACCAGGGTCCCGATTTGCCAAGTCTTCTGGACAATGTCCCAAGGTGATTGATTGCACTTGAAATGTCCAACAATACTGTTGGTCTTTGCTCAACAAATTCCTGTCTATATCAGGAATCGAACAATCTATGGGTTCATAGTCGACCACAAGGAGATTTTCACAGCAAGTGAGCTGCTGCCCGATTGGCCCACCAAAAGATTTAGGCCCTGCAGTTTGTTTGTCGATCATAGAGAACATATTCGGGAGCTTGGTTACAGAAGGATTATAAAAGCAAGACAAACCGTCCAGAAGAAGAAGATTGTAAGAAATTTCGTACCACTGAAAATAAACTTTCAAGTTTCCGATAACACTGAAATAATTAATTGGATTCTTGTGTTTGTATTCTCCCCCAATGCTGCGGGACCTCAGTGAAGATGATATTTAATCACTCATCAATTCTGACACTAAGTCCATCAGAGATATACACAAGTTTTCCCTGTCACACCCAGGCTGTGGAGAGGTGTGTCAACTTGTGACAGGGGCCTCGAGTAAAGTATGTGGTCATGAAGCCGAGATGGGTATATCCGAGCAACACTGAAGTCGAGATCGGACATGCCTCATTTCTCCACAAAATCAGACTTCAAATGTGTAGAAAATATAAAAAGGAAATTAAATACACAGTAAGCCAAAGATCTTACCTACTCTATGGAAATCGTTGTAAATAGTTGTAAATATAATGTAAATTTCACACCCAACAATTGGATGGTTGGTTGGGTAGGGTGTGGGTGAACTCCGACATGCAACTACCTCCACGTGGTGAGTTCTGGGTCGTTTTGTTCTAGCAAAACGAGCTAAGTGTTTTGCACAGTGAAAATTGCGACAAATTTGTATTTTTCTGCTTTTTTAAGACGTTGCGCGAACGGAAAAAATTAGATTATTGATCAGAATTTAATTTATTTAGGTTATTTTAACCATAAAACAAGCATAAAAAACTAAAGCGTTATATTTAAAAGTTTTACCATACTTAAAAAATCTCCAAAAAAGTCGCGATTTTTGCAATTTTTCATTAACTTTAAGTACGATGCGCGAACGGAAGATGCTTACCGATTTTAAATTCTTTTATGCTGTTTTTTCTTCTTATTACAATAGGAAACTTTTCCCCACTAAAGCGTTCCTAAAAAAAAATATTTAGTTACAAAAAAAAAGTACAAAAAAGTCGAGGTTTTGAAATTTTTTATTAACTTTAGGTCCCATGCGCGAACGGAAGATGTTAACCGATTTTAATTTTTTTGATGCCGTTTTTCTTCTAATTACAATGGCAACTTTTCCGCACTAAAGCGTTCAGAAAAAAACAAGACATTTTTTTTCGACCCACCCTAGTAGACAGGTAGCCAGCCAGCCTGTTAGGTCAAAGCACTCAGGCTTCTGACTAATGTGATATAATAATCAATCAATAATCAAACACCCGGTTCCAACATAAGTCAGGTCGGGGGGTGACGTATCACCAATTTCTCGGGCTGTGGACTTTCAGTGTTTGCTAGCCAGGCTCAACACCTCCTCATCTACTTCTATGTCGTCTATGACAGGCATTTCTACCAGTTCTCTACATTTCTTTCTATCCTCCCAGAGTCTTTCTTCATTAATTCTTTCCCATGATTTCCCTCTTTCTTCAACGTTTTCCCTTTTATTTGGTCCCTCCATCTATCTCTTGGCGTCCAACCTTTCTTACTCCCCCCATGTGCGTTTCAATTCTCTTCTTGGTATTCTATCTTGTTTCATTCTTCGTACGTGCCCATACCATCGAAGTCTTTCTTTTCCTATTTTATTTCGTAAACTTTCCACTCCTAGTTTGTTTCTTATTGTTTTGCTCCGTACCTTGTCTATTTTTGTTAAGGCTACAGAACTTCTTTAAAATTTCATCTTTTGCTGCTTGTAATCTGCTGTCATCCTTTCCTCCTATTGTCCATGTCACGGATGCATATGATATTATTGGGAGGAAATACATTTTGTACAATAACATCTTGCACCTGGATGATATTTCTTCTTTCCATAATAGTTTACGTACACTTTGGTAAAATTTGTCTGCTAATATAATTCTCCTTGATATTTCAGCATCTAGTTTTGCGTCTTTTGTTAGTATACTTCCGAGGTATTTAATTTAAATGCTTCTGCAATGGCCAGCTCTTCTCCCCGTAGTATTATCTTCTTTGATTTTGTTTACTTTTCTTCGTTACTATTAATGTTTCACTCTTTTCAATGCTTATTTTCATGTTAAACTTCAGTGTTTCCTCATTCCATCTATCTACGCTCTTCTGGACTTATTCAATGGAATCTCCCATCTCACTATATCATCTGCAAATATCATCGTTTTAGACGTTTCACTTTCTGTGGGTTCAACTTTACGCAGTATGTTATCCATAACAATGGTAAATAATGTAGGTGACATCACACTACCTTGCCGTAGCCTACTGTTTATTTCAAACCAAGTAGTTCTACCAAATGGTGTTTGAACACAGCTCTTTGTTGTGACATATGTGCTTTGAATTCTTGTTATTAGACTCTGTTCTACTTCTGCAGCTTTTAAGCATTCCCAAGCTTTTGCTCTTGGGACATTGTCATATGCTTTTTCTAAATCCAAGAAAACCATGAACATTTCTTCTCCTTTTTCCCATTATTTGTCTGAGCGCAAATATGAGATCAATGGTTGAGCTGCCAGCTCTAAACCCTAATCAATAATAATAATAATAATAATAATAATAATAATAATAATAATAATAATACAAATAAATAATAATAATAATTTCAAATTTAAGTCATTTTGCCACGTTTCACGTTTCAGCCCAACTTTTGACGTTTCAGCCCAACTGTGTGGGCAATCCTCAGAAAACAAGAAATAAAATTATAATAATAAATAAATAAATAATAATAAAAACTTACAAAAATATAAGCCAAGACAAGGCTTCACATAGAAAAACAAAATAACAACAACAAAACAAACAGTTACCATGATCAGGTCCCGCCTTCTATAAAATTGCATTACATTCTTATGAGGTCTTCTACACAACCGGAGCAACATCACATTTGAGAATTTCTGGTGCGTATCCTATCACTCCGTCGAACTCCACTTTCTTGGGGCTGATCCAGTTCCGGGACAGGGAGGACGAGAAGGCCTGTATTCGAAACCAGGAGTAAGATCTCGGGGATAATGCATTTATTTGCGATTTGGCCAGCGTTGGAGTTGTCTTGAATCAGTTTTACTATGGGCACCCACGACCCGCTTAGCTTAAACCCAACATCACCATTAAAATTGTTTGGTGTTTTAGCTATATTTCAATGGACTCTCTAACCAATCTTGATAGTAACCGAGGCTCCTTGCAAACTATTGTGGCACTATCAAACAAATTTCATGTCTTGGATTATTAGAATTTTCACTCATGTCTTCGATTATTAGCATTTTCACAAGAATGTTTAGCAACCGCCGACTGTTCTTCTCGAGCATGCCTACAATGCGATTTATGTTCTTTCAATCTTGTTCCCACTGTCCTGCATGTTTGGCCTATATAAACCAATCCACACTTGCAAGGAATTTGGTAAACACCTCTCTCTTGCAGTGGAATTATATCCTTGACTGGCTTCATCAAATGAGCTACCTTCTTCCATGGAGTATAACTAGTTTTAATCTTTTTTGGCTAAAATGCGACCGATTCTGTCCGTCGTGTACATCACGTAAGGCAGGAAGGCTCATGTGATGTTACCCGTAGCCTCATCTTCAACTATCTCACTGTTGTCAGGTCTCTGTGGTCTATTAAAAAGCCCTGTTGATGGTTGCCCTTACTGTAGCCATTGTTTTAATAATGCTTAATGCTTCTCCAAGCACCACCTTTTCTCTCACTAAACTTGCTTCGTCTGACAGTCTGTTAGCGCGTGATACCAGTGTGTTAATAACAGACTGTTTCTGTGGAGGGTGGTGATGGGATGTCTCATGCAGGTACAAGTTGGTATGAATTGGCCTACGATAAACTGCGTGGCCAGGTATATTTCCCCTCGTGACTAGAATATCCAAAAAGCTAGTTGGCGATTCGTCTATACGTAATTCCATAGTGAACTGAATGCTTGGATGGATGCTATTCAATGGACCCAAAAATGCATGTAGTGTTTCCCTACCATGTGGCCGAACTGCATAGATGCCATCCATATATCGCAACCAAACCTTTGGCTTAAGTGTGGCCGAGTCAATTGCTTTGGACTCGAAATCATCCAGAAAAAGATTGGCTACTACTGGAGATAAAGGGCTGCCCATTGGAGTGCCTTCAGTTTGTTGATACACTTGTCCTTCAAAAACAAAGAACGTGGATTCGAGACAATGTTGAATTAAGTCTGAGATGTGTTTTGCCAAGGGAATTCTTTCCCGTACCACCTTCATTGCTTCTGGTACTGGAATATTAGTAAACAATGACACAATGTCAAAACTTACCATCAAGTCGAGGTCATCGAATGTTAGGTCTTTAAGACATGCAATAAAATGAACCGAGTTCTTGATGTATGACTTAGTCTCTGGCACAAGTGGCTGAATGTCCCGACCAGTTAATTGTGTTAATAATAACAATAATAAATAATACTAAAAATAATAACTGTACACAGCAGAAAGAAAACATCATAATACTTGGTGAATGGAATGTCATGTTATCTGTTTACTTGGTCGTTGCGCCCTATCGCCCGCGCTGTACTGTGTTTCAAGGTGTAAAGCATTTTTCACATTGATATCAATCAACGCTCCGTGCATGAAGATCACATTTCCCTGTTCCTCTTCATTGACTCTGTGAACAATATTTTCTACGATTTCGAATCGTGCTTGCGACGAGAAAACTTGCAAGGGTGACTGAACTGCATCCTTGAATTCCCTAGGAAATGGTAGGGGTCTCCACCAAGGTCAAGATCGGCTCAGCCTCATATATTGCACCATGGCTAGCGGGTAGGGGTGGCGTTATATATCCCAAAAATAAGACACAGCAACTCAATTCATATAACACTCGCGCTACAGTAAAACAAGTGTTGTATTGACATTAATTATAACAATGATTTTGTAATTATTATCGACGTAAGAAAACACAGCACTGCTGAGAGAGTGCAACATATTGTGAATAAGTAGTGACTGAGCTGCTGGCGGACGGCCCAGAGAGAAAGATTCGAGTCGATCACATGCAGCGCGATTGGGAGGGGAGGGTACCGGTCTCTTAGGCAGCTGCCGGCGTGCGGGGAGGGAATAGTAATACAATAGTATAACAGCAAGAAGACAAAAGAAACGTGATTGCTGTCAATGACGTATTGACTGGCAGGAAATAGGTCTTCGTTCTTTGGTCGGTGTTTATGAAAGGTGAAAATGATATATTAGGGTAAATTTAACATTAGAAACACAACATTTTGAACGATACAGAGAGGAAAACCATCAATTGAGGAACAATCGATGCGGGAATTTTTAACATTGTGTAAATGGGAGTTTTTGCAAAAACTTTTCAAATAAAGCGATCATGGTGGGAAAACGGACGATGCGAGAACGATCCATAGGGGTTTTACTGTAAAATGAATAACTCTCTTCTATTGTATTGAATCAATTATGGAAGGAATCACTTTCGATTCTTTATAATATTTAATCCACGGTTGTATCTTTATAAATACACCCTGTCCCACCATCTTGTACACTTTTTCGCCCTCCAAATAGTAAGCTTGCACTATGCAGTTAAGAGCTGCGTTGCGCACAGGAATTGTCCCGATCAGAGATTTGTCTAGCGATCTCTCTCAGGGCGGCTGGCGCAGTAGGTTGGCAAACGGACATTCCAAAAGTCTCAATCAGCGAACCAAGCTGTTCAAGACATTCTAGAAAAAAATACAAGAGAAACTGACGCATGTTGTATTGGTTATAAAATAATAAAAAAAAACACTCGCACAAGCGTTCTAGACCTACCTGTCCGTTGTCTGGCGTTCTTGGACTTAAGGCCATCCATAAGGTATGAAAATAGTTTACTTGCTGGATATACACGCTGCATCTGTTTAAAGAGAGATTTCACTCCATTCCGCACAGCATCCTTGGGGTCCCCGATCTAGCAGATGAGGAAAATACAGATTATGATTGAACTAGAATCAAGACGGTTCCTATTATAAGCTATTGCTATGGATATATGTACCAACACCACAGAGGCCCGTTCCAATACAGGCACATACCTCCGGGTCGAGTTTATTCTCAGTTTTAGGGTTGTCTGCAGATTCAGGTGCAATCTTTGACTCAGATCTCGGAACAAATTTCCCCTCTAAGCTTACGATTGCAATATCATGATCATCTTGCAGCCACATACCTCCAATTTTTATGATACACACATTGATCAAAATATGCTACTCACACACACAGTCACACACACACTTGTCACATATAAATAATCAAAACTGAACTTACTTAGATTAGAGGCATTGTTAATACTGTTCACACGATGCACCATAAATCATAAGATAAAAGAAAGGCAAGTTATCTGAACTTGAACCCTTCTCCAATCCAATTGAACTTGAAATTAAAAAGTTACTTGCAATGCAGTAACTAGGTCAAACCAGTTGGAGCGTGTAGTTCCGGAACTGGGAAAGCAACACGCCACATCATGCATAAACAATATCAGATAGACTTGGAAGTATTAAACATAGTATGGAATGTAGCCTATAACTAGTTGGAGCGTGTAGTTCCGGAACTGGGAAAGCAACACGCCACATCATGCATAAACAATATCAGATAGACTTGGAAGTATTAAACATAGTATGGAATGTAGCCTATAACTAGTTGGAGGTGTAGTTCCGGAACTGGGGAAAGCAACACGCCACATCATGCATAAACAATATCAGATAGACTTGGAAGTATTAAACATAGTATGGAATGTAGCCTATAACTAGTTGGAGCGCGTAGTTCCGGAACTGGGAAAGCAAAACGCCACATCATGCATAAACAATATCAGATAGACTTGGAAGTATTAAACATAGTATGGAATGTAGCCTATAACTAGTTGGAGCGTGTAGTTCCGGAACTGGGAAAGCAAAACGCCACATCATGCATAAACAATATCAGATAGACTTGGAAGTACAGTGTTCTCCCCAGGCCCGGACCGCCGGGCGGGCCGCCCGGCGATAATTCCCTGCTGCCCGGCAATAAAATTTTGAAAAAAAAAAAATTAAAAAAAATTTGAAAAAAATTTTTTGATTTTTTTTAAATTTTTTTTACTTAACGATTTGCGAATTTAATAAACTATCTGTCCACTGAACGTTAAAACGTCCCATCCCTAAACTGCAGCACAGATTGTAAACAACATCGTGGAGGCTAATCTCGCTGATCACTATAGAACCCAACAAGGAATGCATTTGAACAAAACACATAAGTTGGCAAAATGGCAATCATCGCTATGATCGTGAACATTAACTGCACACAAGGAGCACACACAAGTGAACAATTTTAGCAATTTTCCAAGTTTATTGATTGCTAGGACGAATTTTGAAGTAATAAAAATGAAGTCATCAAATATAACAATGTTTCAAGTTACTAGGAAAACGCTTAAGTCCCGCCGCGTTGTTGGATGAGCGTAATTGGTGCATTGAGCTGCATTGTGTTACGCGGATTTTCTGTTGTTCTGTTAAAAAATTATTACTAGTCGAAGTTTTTTTTGAATTAAATTAAATTAAATTAAATAAAAAATTAACTTACGTTTTCATTTTTTTTAATAAATCGTAATTTTTTACGTAATTTAAAAAAAAAAAAAATCATAAAATTGCAATTTTCATAAGAAATAATTATTCGATTGCGCTCAAATTTTACACGAGTATATTAATTCATGAAATTAAGGTTCTATAAAAAAATCATTACAATAGGATAAAACATGTAGGTGTTATATGTCAAAAAATGTTTTTTAAAAAAGAAAAAAAACCGTATAAATTTCGATTTCCATGAGAAATAATTTTCGATTACGCTTATATTTCACACAAATATCTAATTCATAAAATTAAGGTTCTGTTAAAAAATCATTACAATCAAATAAAGCATGCAAGTGTTATAAGTCGAAGAATTTTTAAAAAAATCGAAAATAAAATATAAAATTGCGTTTTTTATAAGAAAAATTTTCCCGATTGCGCTCAAAAACGTGGCAGTTCTAAGTTCAGAGATTTCGAAGGCCTCCATAAAATTTCATCTCAATCGGAGTATCGGTTTAGCCGGAATCGTGTTAACAAACACACAAAAATACAGAAAAAAAAAAACATTCCGGATTTTTTTCTCCAGTGTAGTGAAATGGAATCTTCGCTTCGCTCGCTACGCTCATCCAACAAATCCTACAAATCTTAGATTATAACCACTTAGAAAGAATAACATCATCACCTTTATACGGGCCTATTGTACTCATTGTAGCAATAGGACTACAGTAATTCACAAAGCCTACATTACAAAGGAGAAAATATACTTAGACTATGATTTCAATCAAATTTGAAATGTTTATAGGCCAACTTCATACCACTAAACCAACAAAAGTAAGCGACTTTAAAAGGTCTTCAAAAACCTCTAAAACTCACCAAATCGAATCTAGGATCTCAAATTCCCCCGGACCCCCACTATTTTTGGCCCTACCCGCGAGTACCCGGCAATGTTATGAAATACCCAGTGAACATTTTTTTCTGGGGAGAACACGGAAGTATAAAACATAGTATGGAATGTAGCCTATAACTAGTTGGAGCGTGTAGTTCCGGAACTAGGAAAGCAACACGCCACATCATGCATAAACAATATCAGATAGACTTGGAAGTGTTAAACATAGTATGGAATGTAGCCTATAACTAGTTGGAGCGTGTAGTTCCGGAACTGGGAAAGCAACACGCCACATCATGCATAAACAATATCAGATAGACTTGGAAGTATTAAACATAGTATGGAATGTAGCCTATAGCTAGTTGGAGCGTGTAGTTCCGGAACTGGGAAAGCAAAACGCCACATCATGCATAAACAATATCAGATAGACTTGGAAGTGTTAAACATAGTATGGAATGTAGCCTATAGCAAAATGAAGTGTACCTTGAGAATCAGGTAAGGTAGAAACGATGATGCCTCATTCTCAAACATGTGGTAGTCTTCATCGATAAGCATTGCAAAAACTGTCTGCAAGTATTCCAAGCCTTTGAGTAACACGGAAGGGTTTGTGTCAAAGAAACGCAGTGTCATCCACTTTAGAATCAGATCCAGGTTTGCTACTGTAGCTGGCCCATTAATCGGCAAGTCCTACAACAAACAGACAGCATCTTATTTGTTTATGAAAGAGTGTAGATTACATTGGCAGAAAGTAAAACCACACCAATTGATGGATACATTTAAAACTCCAAACAAAACTCGGAGATTTATTCACAAGTCGATTCAAAACTGCTTGGAACTGTCAGAACAAGTAAATAAAATGGCCATGTTCGGATGGCGATCATATCGGACTAGACTCAGTCCAACTGTGTAACAGTAAGAGTAGGCCACTACGTTAAGTCTACTATTAAATTTTGCAGCTTGCAGCTTCCATCACACCTTGAAAGTAAGCTGTTTGATCCTACTAAAACTCTACCATTATTACTGTGCCTATTAACTATTAAGTATTGAGTACATAAATAAAAATAATATGTACTATTTAGATTAGGTAATTAAACACATGGTCTGACACTAGCCTATTTTACATCATTACATTTTTCAATTTAAATAAGTGCCATCTTAAATCTTCTATTTTGCAGATAAGCATCATCTGTGAAGGCATGGTCAAGGTCTGACATTTATTTTACCCACCCCAAATCCCAAACATCCTGTTGTGACATGCTTCCAATATGTTCAGAACTGTTTTAAAATGGATAGAGAGATGTAAATAAGCAAACCCAAAATAACAAGGGAAGCAGGTACATATTATTAATAGAGCCCCGTGAAATTGCTATTTAGCATAAAAAAAATTAGCACCTATTTCTCAAAAAATTAGCATTAATTAGCATAAAAAAGTTCAAATATTAGCAAAAATTAGTTTTTATCTCAAATAAATTAAAAACAACAAAACACTAGATAACGCCAAGGTTTAATCAAGAAGAAGGCCTACCGTATTCACACGCATATAAGCCGCGCTTTTTTCCCAAATTTGAATCCCTCAAAAACCGACTGCGGCTTATCTCCGCATATAATATCGAAGATCGATCGAAGGATGCTGCTCGGCAAAGTAGACGATTTCCACAAAAATTATATGTTTATAGTTTGTACTTTATATCTCGAGCTGTGAGTGGAATTTGAAGAATTACGCTTTGTTTAAAATTATTATTGGAAATCTAGAAAATTCACCGTAATTCGCTTGAAATGATATATTTCGCGCATATCGCTCAAAATGGAGTTTTTCGCTTAAATTCGCAAGAAAAATGCGTTCATTACGTCTCACTTTTCGCTTTTATAGTATGAGAATTTCATGGGGCTCTAATTATTAATAATAAGTAGATTTAAAAAGCTATTCCACTTCCCCTAGCCTTGTAACAGGTACATAACAAGGAACACCAACCTCATTGAGAGATTCGATCGCCTTGAGGTGGTACTTGAAGTCTGCATGAAACATGTTTGCGATAAGTCCTTTGTTCACATTGGCAATTTGCATTTGTTCTCGTAGAAGCTCAACAAATTCGTCTCTAGGAGTGGTGAAGTTCCATTTTAAGATCTGTAACAAAAGGCGGCAATCAATGCTGATCAAGATTAACTCTTCAAATCAGTGATTACTAGGGTTGTGCGAACTTACGAATTTCGAACTCGAACTTTAGAGAAGTTTGGTTCGGGTTCGAAATTGAAAAATAGTGTTCGAGTTCGAAAATATCAAAGTTCGGGAAATTCAAACTTCCCGCTCGATATCGTAACTACGCGAGTCGCCGCGATGCGCGCGCGCAGCGAGCTGTCGAGATTCGAAGTGCAGTGCAGCCAACCGAGTTTTAAACACATGAAATCCTATGAAAACTGAAAAGAACCATCATCACAGAAGGGCTAGGCCTGCGTTCAGAGGTCCGGGCCTAGGCTTATAACAACCTAGGCCTAGGCCTACTACGTGTGTACTGTGACGGCAAAAAGTAGGCCTTGGCCCTAGAGACTGCGTGCTTTCAAAATTATTACGATAAACAACAAAGGAGACTTTGATGCGGGAATAGGCTTAGGGCTAGGCCTACACGGCGTCGAAAACAATAATCCTTTATTGGTTTCGTTGCGTCTATATCACTAATATTTCCGACCAACTATCGAGAAGAAAGAATGCCGGTGAATATTCCATTAATGCACTTTTTACGTATTTTAAAATCGTAGTTGGCGTACTTTGGCATATTTTATGTATCTTCCTTCAATTTTCCATCTTTGCTTTGACGACGCTAAGCTTGAAGGTCAAACTCGCCCAGGGCACGCGTGGCGCGCTCCGTCGGCCATCGCTAGAACTAGAGTCGATAAAAGCTAGGAAACTTCTTTATCGGCTCTGCTGAAAACTAGTTCCATTCAAGGGCGCGGAATATTCAAATGTGCTGAAATAGCATAGGAGATGCCTAGACCGCAAATATTATAATGAGAGTGCGAATTTGGAGGCATATTCAAAGGAACACGACGAAAAGAAAAAGTCAAAGCAAACTTTAATTTTTTTTTAGGTTCGGTTCGAGTTCGTTTCAGGTTCGAGTTCGGACTTTTTTGCTAGTTCGAAGTTCGAAGGGCAACCTACTTGAAAGTTCGAGTTCGGTTCGAAGTGAAAAAAACCAGGTTCACACAACCCTAGTGTTTACTATTTGCGGATGAGACGGTGTAGGCCTATGTGTGTACCCATTAAAAATGTGTAAACGTTAAACTGTTTCTCTAAAGACAATTAACGCATTTTAGTATTATGTTGTGTGTGACCCACCACCAGCTGTTCAAAAGTTTGCGGCCGAGGTCTATCAATCCCTTGCAGTGAATGTGATTGCTGTTGCACACTAGGCAATCTTCTTAGGCTGGACATTACTACTGTATTTAAGCGAGTAAATGCCTCAGGTATATTAAATATGTATTATCAACTCCAAAAAGTAATGTGTGGCCATTATTTGAAGACATTTTTCAAAAGAATTCATATCCCCTTCTTTAAAATTTGAGTGGACAAAATAAGGGTGAGGCCATTATAGTCCGGATGTTAAGGGATACATTTGGGGCATACCTTGCATTTTTTGATACAAGCAAGGCACTTGGCACACGTGTTCTAGGGACCATACCATACTAATTTTGCCTTGGAGCCATCGTGATATCCCGTGCAGGCACCCGTTATTGCATGTTGCCTACCCCTGCTGGTTTGAAGGGTTGATTAGCAAAACAATTCGGTGTTTGGTGATAGAAACTTGAAATTTTTACCAAATAGGGGTAACATTAGGCTTAACATTCTGGCAACGGGGAATTGCGGATTTCTTCATAGTTAAGGGATGATCGGGGTTATAATTTTGGGGGTTGAACATTTCGATTTCAATTTTTATTGATGACACCCTTGGTTTAATGTTGGATTTCTTCGTTAAAGTACTTCCCAAAATCTTCAAACAAAATGATGGTGCTAAAAATATGACTAGCGACCCCTAATTTGGTCATAGTAACCTGTTGACATAATGACCTGAGTAATGACCTATTTGATAAATGGTTAAGAATAGTCGTGTGACCACTCTATTTAAAGCTTAGATGAAGTAGAATTATAAGAAATAATTTTCAACATGCCACATTGACCTGTGACCTTTATCGTCCTTTATTTGACCTTGATAACTGTTTCAGCAGGGATGCATAATGTGTACTTATAGCACATCCAAATTCATGTGATATATTAACAAGTTGACTTAATAAATCTACTCAACATGTAAGTACCTATATCAATATGATATTAGGCTGCATTGCGAACGCTTTTTACTGTCGCGTTGATGGATGAGCAGTTTTTGTACCATTGAACCCTCTTTTACTATACTTTTACTTCGTTGTTTTTCAACGTGTTTACATAGAATATACCATTTTAAAAGGAGTACCAAGTTTTTGTTAGATCCTTATGGTAATAAACCATAAAAATAAATAATAGTAATTGCGTTGTTGATGTTGACCTATTCCAATGGTAAATCGTGGCCAATCAGTGGCTAACTGATCACTAGTTGCTCTTCAATGAAGTAAAATTTAACAAGGAATTTGTTCAGGTCCGCTTTTATTGGGGTGAAATGAACGTTCTTTCTTATGATTGAACCAAAATGTGACTAGCTAGAAGTGTACTGTAGTATGACGTTAATATAAACAATAACATAAATAATACAAATCAACAAAAAACAGATGTTTAAATCGCGCACTTTTGGGGACCATTTTCCGAGATCGCGCACTTTCTCGCTCTCTGGTGGCGCGGCAGTGAGTACATTTGCTTAATATTGTATGGACCACATAAAATAAACAAATTTCTGCTCTTTAGCACAGATAGTCGACCTCATAAATATAAGGCCAAAATGACCAGCCTCAAGAGCGATTATCTTCAGTATAGCTTCATGCTGGCATCGATCTGGTGATCTGGCTGCATTCTTTGTTCATGAAAATCAACAAACCTCATTGTCCTTGACTGTATTAGGGGCGTTGAGATCTTGTACTAAATTGGATCTAGTGAAATGCCTTTTGAATACCAGTCAAAAAATTTCTGTAGTAAATGCACCACCTGTAGATGCAAAAATACGTGATGGGTTAAGCCCCCCCCCCCCAACACCCGGGCCACTCAATTACATTCCAAGATTATGAAGACAGTGTCTTTCCTCCCTTCCTCAAGAACGAACTAGCGTCTGTGCTACGCATAGACATCATCTGGGATAAGTACTACCCAATAAGTCTTTAAATATGTCACGGGACAAACATTTAGGAGACGCGTAACTCCAACTACAAAAATTCCCAAAAGATGGCCAAATTTTCTACGTGATTCAGGCAATAAAGAAGTTATTTTGGCTGTTAGCCTCCAGCATCTATCAATGATAAATGAGGAGGGCAAAGAAGTCATTAGCACACTTGATATCCTCTTAGTTAAGCTATACCACCATACTCAATGCTACCACTATATACAGGATCTCACAGGCGGGTTGACCCCAATGTAATCACAAGCAGGGAGACACGCGCATAATGGTGCACGCTGCTACTCAGGGCTTCACGCGTATATTGATACTGATGTGCTAGTCCTTGCAATCAGCTGCGTTCCGGAAATGACTGGCAACATTATTTGTTAAAATATAATAATTTTATCAAAGTCGATTTAATTGCTATGAAATTAACAATTAACAACAGAATGTAAAATATCTAGTGGCCCAAAAACATGCATTTTGTAAACAATGTGGGCGATCATTGTCAAGTAACTATTGTTACTTGATGATTGTATGCCTGTACGAGGCTTATATTAAAACCTTTATCTGGAAGCCTTCCAGAAAACTTTTTCAAATGTTTCTTCCAAAAGGAACTACATCACTATTACCTTAATGTCCATGTAAAATATGAAAGTTGTAGCCCCACCCGTTTGGTCAGAATCGCTGGGCAATTGAAACTGACGAATCAGACAGAAGTAGCCAGTAGCATGTAGCAGCAAAGATTAGTCATGTTGGTAGTAGTAGTAAGTAGTAACTAACATCCTTAAGTGATTTTGAGCATATTTCAAGTCATTTTTTCACCAAGAAGGAATGCTCGTACCCCAAACAATTTTGGCATGTGTTGTCGGGTACCTAAATCCCCTCGATTTTGAAAGTTTTCAAGTTCACATCACGTTTCATGACGGCTGGGTAACACCTCGAAATCACCCCAACTTTGCTTGCTGTATTATTATGAAGTATAGCGTGCTGGTAAATACATACAAAGTATTGAAAGGTATGTTTTTAGGTATTCTACCCAATATTTTTAAAATTGTTGATCGTGATAGAAATTCTACTTTAATAAACTCATTGGAAGTTCCTAGATTAAATTCTGAAGCATTTAGAAAGTCATTTATGTACAGAGGCGTATCCTATTGGAATTCAATTTCTTATGATATTAGAAGCCAGTTTACTGATCTAGGAATTGTACAATTTAAAAGTAAAATTGAAGCAATGATAATGAATCAAAGAGCAAAAAATTGATTTTTACTATTTATTTGTAAGTTATTGTCTGTGTGTTTGTGTAATGTTAATTTACCTTCATAAGCTCTTATAATTGATTTTGCTTTTCTCTTTGTTTGTTCATTATTGCTTTGATTATGATAAACAATGTATTTTCAACTATATTTTTCTGCCTAGATTGTCTGGTTGCCGCCCAATGATGGAGCTTGCAACTTGATTTAGGTGTCCTGTATCATTGCTGTGATCAGTTTGACATGAAATTTTTTAAATAATTATATATCTGATATAATTATATATATGAGTCAAGATTTGAACACAAAAATGAAGATTGAACCCAAGAATAAAGATTTCGCGTTCGGTGGTTTCTTCCGCGAAAGTTTGATTTTACTCCCTGATTTGCTGTTCCTGATTTTTGGCAAACCTCATATTCGTTTGAGTGGGATCGTCTAATAAATCAGTTTTTTTTCTTTTCGTTTTTCTTTTTTAATGTTTTTTTTTTTTTTTTTTTTTTCTTTTCTTTTCTTTTCTTTTCTTTTCTTTTCTTTTCATTCTCCACCCTTTTTTATATTTGATTCATTCATTGAATGCATATAATATCATTCAATTTGTTACCAAAATTCTTGTGTTAAATGCATTGTTGTTGTAATGCTACTATTTCAAATATTTACGAAAATGTAATTTATTGTTGTTTCTGCATCTATGTAATTAGATTTATTTAGTTGTCCTCCTTTGTAAATCAGTTTTTATAACTGAATAGGATAGACGTTAAATAAATAAATAAAAAATAAAAAATAAATAGATACAGACTTACGCTAAAGTTAGGACACAGGTAGATCTACATCTATATGCAAATATTACTAAGCCATTATTAAGCAGGTTAGAAAGAGCTAAAAGCTCCATGACACATAGTGCTAAACCTGCTTTTTAAACTAATTAAAAATATAATACTAACTTAAATGAGGGTGATAATAGACGATAGTACAGAGTATAGTAGAGTAGAAGAAATAGAAACGTGGGTGAGTTTTTTTTTTATGAACCAGACAACAAAACATAATAATATACCGAATTCATGTACCAAGGAATAGCAGTGTTTGTCAATACAAATGTCATTAGTTATTCAATCCCTTAAATTGACGTGCATACTTAGCCAGAGGGGCGCACTTGATGGACTTATCCACAGAATTCCACTTCGCAGCAACACGATACCAATACCCAGCCTGATATGAATTAGTCCTAGCAAAGGGTGGGACTAAGTTCACACCACGACTGTCTACTCTTCTGTAGCTGAGCTGCAGTCTTTTTAAGGGGTCAACATCTATGTTACGTGTGAAGCACTTTTTTATAAACATAAGGTCTACCTGATTGGCATATTGCCCAATGGAAGGTGCCTGAGTGTGTAGCGCACCGCGGCTTGGCTGCGGCGCCCTAACGGGCACCTTGATAATCAACAATGGGTTAATTGTTACTTTCCTCTAAATGAATGTTAATCTAAAAAGTGTATTACCATAGAGATCAACCAGGAACTTGGTACTCCTTTTAAAATGGTATATTCTATGTAAACACGTTGAAAAACAACGAAGTAAAAGTATAGTAAAAGAGGGTTCAATGGTACAAAACTGCTCATCCATCAACGCGACAGTAAAAAGCGTTCGCAATGCAGCCTAATATCATATTGATATAGGTACTTACATGTTGAGTAGATTTATTAAGTCAACTTGTTAATATATCACATGAATTTGGATGTGCTATAAGTACACATTATGCATCCCTGCTGAAACAGTTATCAAGGTCAAATAAAGGACGATAAAGGTCACAGGTCAATGTGGCATGTTGAAAATTATTTCTACTTCATCTAAGCTTTAAATAGAGTGGTCACACGACTATTCTTAACCATTTATCAAATAGGTCATTACTCAGGTCATTATGTCAACAGGTTACTATGACCAAATTAGGGGTCGCTAGTCATATTTTTAGCACCATCATTTTGTTTGAAGATTTTGGGAAGTACTTTAACGTAGAAATCCAACATTAAACCAAGGGTGTCATCAATAAAAATTGAAATCGAAATGTTCAACCCCCAAAATTATAACCCCGATCATCCCTTAACTATGAAGAAATCCGCAATTCCCCGTTGCCAGAATGTTAAGCCTAATGTTACCCCTATTTGGTAAAAATTTCAAGTTTCTATCACCAAACACCGAATTGTTTTGCTAATCAACCCTTCAAACCAGCAGGGGTAGGCAACATGCAATAACGGGTGCCTGCACGGGATATCACGATGGCTCCAAGGCAAAACTAGTAGGGTATGGTCCCTAGAACACGTGTGCCAAGTGCCTTGCTTGTATCAAAAAATGCAAGGTCAAGTCTCTTAACATCCGGACTATTACTCAATGGCAGCCTATAATGGAGTAAATACGTAAATGTAACATGCAAATATGTTTAAGCTAACCAAAAAAACATAGATGTGTAGAGTGTGGGAATACACGTTTAGGAAAGGAAACGCAGTTGTTCACCTCAAAAAAAGTTCATTTAACAAGAAACTCATAATATTAAAATATTCTGCAGTCACAAGTGTTCAAGTCATGCTCAAGTCTATAAAACTCAACCATGATCACTTGCAAAACTTTCAATTTCTTCCACTTTCAATGTTTGTGCTGCACAAGGCACATTCATTGCTATTAGGCTATCTGTCTGCCTGCCAGAGTGTGTGATTTTTTAAATTTTTATTAAAAAAATCAAAAATCATAATCTTTTTATTTAAATCGGATTTTTTTCATTTTAATCAACTTAGGCTATCTGTCTGCCTGCCTGCAAGTGTGGATGATTGTGCATGGACGTTATGCGAGCGAGGTAACTTTGCTGATAGTGACAACATGCATGCACGTTTACTTCCAGCATGACACTACTACTAGGCACTACTATAACTTTTGTTTGATTAGGTCTACAACAACTATCCAATTATTTGAAACCACAATCCCCCTGATGAGTCCCAAACAGACAAAACAAGGTGGTGATGAAAATAAAATCTTAATTAGCAGCAGTCATCACCAGTACCATGAAGTAGAGTTATATGTAGGCCTAGGCCTACTCTTTCGTTCATCATCTTTCACTTAAGATTAATCCCAATGGTCTCAGTCACTAATCTAATTCATAAGGAGGCCTATTTTTAATAATCTAATTCTAATTCTAATTAATAATTAATTAATTCAAGTAAATAAGCACAACATCTTTTGGTGTCTAGATCGAAAGTAGTATGATGACAGCCCGCAAAAATAGTGACTTTTCAAAACAGTACTATAATAATCATCATAACTCAGTTCCAACTATGTCGGGTTGAGTGGTGGTTTTCCACCATTATCAAGGGCATGAAACTGTAGATACTAAGCTTGCCAGACTCAGTGTTTCTTCCACATCATCTAACTCCTTCCTCTCCACCAATTTACTCCACTCTCTTCTGTCCTCCCACAGCTTTACTCTTGCCACATGCTCCCACACTTCATTCCGTTTTCCAACGTCTTCTTGAATTAATCTTTCCCATTTTTCTCTTGGCCTTCCTACTCTTCTTTTCCCCTCCTCTGCCGCTTCAAATTCTCGTCTTGGAATCCTCTCTCTGCCCATCCTTTTCATATGTCCAAACCATCTTAGACGTTCTCTTCCTAGCTTAAACTTCAATCTCTCCAATTCCAGTTCTTTCCTTATTTCATTACTTCTTATCTTGTCCATCTTTGTAACTCCCTTGATACTTCTTAAAAACTTCATTTCTGCTGTCAAGTTTTAGCTAATTAACTAACGAATAATATTCAACCGCAGCTGGGCAGACGCTGCTCATGTTCTTGCATTTGTACTTACTACATACTACTACCTACATGCCGGTTGTGAGTTATACATTTCAAAATAAAATAAAAATCCACTTGAGCAAAGTTCAATACTGCTGGAACAGGATTTCACTATAATACCTTTAGCTTCGTTTCGTCAATAGAACGTTGGTTTTTAGTTGTGTTTAGCTGCAGAAGAGGGGAGACATCAGCTTCGTCGTCCTTCCGCCGAGCAGTTGGTTTACCAGCAATGCCAACCTAAAACAAAATAAAAATTGCTAGAGATGTGTACAATTCCAATAGTAGGCCTATTTTCAAGTTTTGTTTAAGCTAAATATCACAATTTTGGACCGATTTTGTACACAACGTCAAAAGCACATTCTAAGTGCCGGCCTACAAGTCTATATTTTTCGGTTGAAAAATTCATCTAGGGCCTACTATACCAGTAGGCTACAGGCAATTTGCTTTGAATTCATTCACGCAAGAAAACCAAAAATGGGAAAACAATTCATTTTGTAATTAACGGTAGTTAATTTACAACCGTTCAAACAGCAAGCCAACAAGCAAAGGAAAATCACACCATTTACGGTTAGGTCAAGTTTTAGGCAACAATATGAAACCAAAACTGCCAAACAGCAAGTGTTACAAGAGTAAGACAACCAGTATTACAATTGGCTTGTTCACGCAAAGCTCCGCGCAGATCGCGCCACTGCACTAACCCCCAAAACCAGAGTCCACTAGATACTTATTCCGAGCTGCTTGTTAGGTATCTAGTGGACCCTGCCCAAAGACCGTGGCGGTGTTTGAAATAAACTATGTATAGCAGGCTCTGCATTGTCAAATCTGTATGCTTCTAGATTGTTTGTTTACGTATTGTTTTACCAGTCCTTCTTTCTTAAATCAATGGTTTTACGTAAGTAGTCGCACGGCCTATTTCAAAACTTTAAAACAATGAAAACGTGAACGATAGGAAAATTAATAAGAGCTGAAAGCACATGGATGGCGCCCTTGAAGTCTAAACCTGGGGCCTAGCACTGTTATTGAGATTAGACCTAGGCCTACTTGGAATAAGGCTACTAAGGACTAGGGCCTAGGCTTTTCTTCAGCATTAGATGTAGACCTAGGCATATCAATATCATGGTATTATAAATTAGCAAGTATAGGCCTAGGCCCTACTTGCATACGCCTCAGCAAAGCCTAGGGCTTAGTCCTAGCCAATGTTGATTTGTTGACATGAGAGAGGCTACGTAGGCAGGAGGCCAAATAAAGACACATTGTCAGTATATTATGTGTGATTGTATTTATTTGTAGATATAAACACGACAGTATGCCCTCCTCTCTCCTTACACGAATACACACAGCAATTGGGCATTTAGCTTTCAACATAAAACTATGCAAACTGACAGTAAAAACAGTAGGCTGCTGACAGCTATGAGCAGCCATGACACCCGCAAGTTGGGCTATCACCGCCGTCTACACTCTACCTACATCCGCCTTTACAGGCATCCAGACGGCGGTGGGGGGTTAGTACAATAGCGCAGCGTGGTGAGTAAAAGTCGCAGTGAACAAGCCAATTACAGCAAGTAAATCGATTACTGTAGTCGATTGCACAGGTGGCCATTTTTAAGAAGATCAATAATTAGGGACACCGAATTTTCGTGAATGGTTTTTGCACGAAATTTTAAAAAAAACACAACTCTAAGTATTTTTGACAACATAGGAACATGTTTTGAGGTTAGAGGAGGCATTTTGCGTTCACGAAGTTTCGCGAATTTTAGCTATTTTATGTTTTCACACGAAATAGACCAAAAAGAAGATTATTCACGAAATTATGCGCGAAATTCTCACTTTTTTTAATAATTTGAAACAAATTTGTGTATTTTCGACGATCAAAACAGTCAATTTCTCACGTATCACGCCCACAGCTAGAACGGTCGTGTCGAGCTTCGAGAGTTGCCTAATTTAGATCGATTAGTCGAACCTACGAGTCGCACTCGCACCACGTGACCAAGGTCGAATGCACGTCCGCGACTAGTCGATATACGCGCAACGCACTTCAAAATAGGCCACATTTGGCTTCACTTCGTAACAGAATTCGTTTTTCTTGCATTTTCGTTGCATTAAAGTCAAAATGCCAAAAGTTGTAAGCATTTTTGTCCGTGAATCGGAGTTTCAAGAACATGGATTTTATTTTACGCCTCCATCCTAGGCCTAGGCCCAATATAATTCGTTGTTCACGTAGGCCCTAGGCCTAGGCTAGGCCTAGCCTAGGCCTAGATGTGCTTAAAATCCATTGTGGTCCTAGGCTTGGCCTAGACCCCAGATAATTCCTTGTTGCTAACCTTTTAAAGATGCGTGCTTAAAATTTCCTTTAGGCCTAGGCCTAGGCCCTAGTGTAGCTAGCTAGAGTAAGCACCTTTAGGCCTAGCTAGGCCCTAGGCCTCCTAAATTTCATACAACCATGGATGGCCTTGTCAGAAAAATTTCATTTTACAATGTAGCCTTCAACCTACTTTAAATAAAGTACATTATTATTTGTTTGCAATTGAAAAAAAGTGGATTTTTATTTACCGTTATTTACCATATTGTCAAGTTTTAGCACCGTTTTTGCCTATTTTATATACCGAAATGAACTGTTTTTATTTACCATTTTTCAGTGTCCCTATCAATAATCAATACATATTTGAAATTAAACATTTTTTAAATTTACACTTCAATTTGCCAATTTTATTATTCAAAAGCTAAAATTGCAAACAATCACAAAACAATTCAATCTCAGACAAATAAAAATTGGGGAAATTACTCAAATCAGTAGGCTAAGTAATCTTCATCCATTATGATATGCACATTTTCAGAAGGTTCCTTTTAACAATTTAATGAAAGAATTAAGGAGAAGTCTAAAAGTAGTACCACAATAATATCACATAAGTTTAAAAGAAGGGAAACAATTGAAAATAAATATTTGTTACTGAGAAAATATCCAAACATCAAAATAAATAATCAAGTATGTAGACCTAAGCCTACTATAACTGAAAACTAATACTGAAACTAGGGATGCACATCGATACTTTTTTCATTATCGATTATTATCAAAATGGTAATGTCATTATTGATTATTATTTATTATCGATATCACCAACAAAGCCTGTTCCAACCTATAAGTGGAACCTCAAGTGTGACAAGTGAAAGTCAAAACAATGCAATCGCGTTCAGTTTGCTGCCTCGCTGTCTTCAATGTTATGTGTTTGACTCCGTTATCGACTGATATACAGTCAAACCCCTATGGATCGTTCCCGGATCGTCCGTTTTCCCGCCATGATCGCTATATTTGAAAAGTTTTTGCAAAAGTCCCATTTTACACAATGTTAAAAATTCCCGCATCCACTGTTCCTCAATCGATCGTTTTCCTCGCTGTATCGTTCAAAATGTTGTGTTTCTCAATGTTAAATTTACCCTAATGTATCGTTTTCGCCTTTGATGAACACCGACCGACGGACGGAGCACTATTTCCTGCCAAACAATATGTCATTGACACAGAGTGCGATCTTTTGTTAGCTGGTTCACTTCCCCTCTCCGCCCGCCGGCAGCTGCCTACGAGACCGGTTACCCCTCCCCTCCCACTCGCGCTACCAGTGGCACGGCTCTCACTCTCTTCTCTCCTCTCCTCTCTCGGCCGGCCGGCCTGCCAGCTCAGACACTACACATTCTCTCTCAGCAGTGCCGTGTATTTCTTACGCGAATGCGATAATAATAATTACAAGATCATTGTTTTTAATCAATGATGATGTCAATACAACACTTGTTTAACTGTAGCGCGAGTGTTATATGAGTTGAGTTGCCGTGTCTTATTCTCGGTATAACACTGCTGGCTGCCCCTACCAGCTAGCCGTGTACTGCAACATTTGAAGCTGAGACGATCTCGACCTTGGAGACCCGGACCATTCCCTAGGGACTTCAGGATGCAGTTCAGTCGCCCGTGCAATTTTCTCTCGTCGCAAGCACGATTCGAAATCGTAGTAAATATCGTTCCCAGAGTCAATGAAGAGATACAGGGAAATGTGATCTTCATGCACGGAGCATTGATCGATATCAATGGAAAAATACTTAATCTTCTTTAAACACAAGTACAGCGCGGACAATAGGGCGCAGCGACCGAGAAAACAGATAACGTGACAATCCATTCACCAAGCACGTGCATGGTCAGCTGTGAGGTCTCGACCCGACGAGTAGATTCTTGCGCCGCCGATTCCCGCGGCTGTCTCTCTCGCACTCATAGCTTACGCGCCATCACACCCGCGCATGAATCAACACTAAACTTGTCTATTATCGTTGTTGATTTTTATTTTTTACCTCATTAAGACAAGCTTTTTATTTTCTTCACGTACAACAATTATTATATTATAACTCAGGGCTGCCACTGACATTTAAAAAAAATCCTGTTGGAGGACGTTAAAAAGCCGCAAAAATCCGTGAAAAGTCTAATAACGTTAATTTCATTGATCAAACTATGAAAATGGCTAAATGTTATGTTTGTATTTGTTACCATCATAACCTAAAAGTTGCTAGGGCCTAGGCCTATGCACAGACGAGAATAAATGAGCCAGAAACGCCCGTGGTTGCTTTAAATTATTAAGATTGCATAAAAATGTAAAATGTTACTTATTAACAGAAAATCTGTTTTAAATCTGACCTGGTTAAAAAATTCTTAGGCCTAGGCCTAGGCCTAGGCTAGGCCCTAGGAATGTTGCATCACAATTTTGACCTAGGCCCATGTGTTGTGTTTATTAGTAATAACATTGCAGTCTTGCAGAACTTGTTAATAACATTTTAATCATATAATAATTCTATTTTTGTTTAGATTGGAGAAGGGTTGACAGGTTGGGAAAGCATAGAGAACATAAAGCCCAGCCTGAAGGGCTGGGGGCGACAAAACTTTTCACCTGCTGATGACAACTGTAGCTAATTTAAAGTTGTTACCTTAATCCACGACGCGTTTCGTCCTTCTGGGACTCTTCAGGCGGATGGTGGCCACTAAAAATCAGCTAACTACATGCAACCAAAACTCACAACACATAACCAAACCTGTGGTAGGGCCACGCAAGAAGTAAATTCTGCAAGCATGTTGTCATCATCAGCAAGGTTACTTCACACACCATTCATACTGGGGCACACAGTCAGCACAGACAGTAAGGGGGCTTCCCTCCCAACTCTGCAACCTTTTCTCTTTGTATGAATGAAGAGGCACCCTTGCCCAGCAACAGCAGGAGGGGCAGCTTTTCTCTTGTTGCCAAGGGTCCTGGTTCGAATCCAGGGTAAGTCATGGATTTCTTGTCTCCCGAGCACCAGAGTTGGGAGGGAAGCCCCCTTACTGTCTGTGCTGACTGTGTGCCCCAGTATGAATGGTGTGTGAAGTAACCTTGCTGATGATGACAACATGCTTGCAGAATTTACTTCTTGCGTGGCCCTACCACAGGTTTGGTTATGTGTTGTGAGTTTTGGTTGCATGTAGTTAGCTGATTTTTAGTGGCCACCATCCGCCTGAAGAGTCCCAGAAGGACGAAACGCGTCGTGGATTAAGGTAACAACTTTAAATTAGCTACAGTTGTCATCAGCAGGTGAAAAGTTTTGTCGCCCCCAGCCCTTCAGGCTGGGCTTTATGTTCTCTATGCTTTCCCAACCTGTCAACCCTTCTCCAATCTAAACTAAACTAGCCATTTGGCCTATTCCAATTCTATTTTTCACGTTTATGATCACATAATCCAAACTTTATAAACAAAAACGAAAGAAAACAATTTTGTAGGCTCCAATCTTCATTGTTTGTTCATGGCTCCTCCCACTCCCAAAAGCAAGCAAGCAGTTCCTACAATATGTCTAGGACACGGCTCCGCCCTTGCTCCGCCCCCTATCGAAAGTCGAATCGATTATCGCCCCGCCTTCAATGTTTACAATCGAAATTAGCCCGCGCAGATTCAAATATACGAAAATAAGCATAGAAAACGTAATTAACGAAATATCCGTAAATAAGACAAAAAATCCGTTTATCCGTTTTGCACCCTAAATATCCGTAAAAACGGATAAAATCCGTTAAAACGGCAGCCCTGTTATAACTGTCTTCTGAAAGTCGTAATAGATACTTGATATATTATTATCCAGATATTTTGAGTAGGCAATGAATTAGACTGAAAATTTTCAAAATTCATTTTTTTGTTATTTTACTCAATTTTAGGCATATTACATGGTTTTCCCGTTTTGAACCGTTTTCCTCACTGCATCGTTTTTTTGTAAGCTACCCTGAAAAACGATACATAGGGGTTTTACTGTAGCTCATTTCTAAACAAAAATCTCTAGTGTGACACCATCAGCCCTGCCAGTGCACATGGCACAACGTGAGATAATCTCCGTTTTTTTTAGTTTGGTTTATGCCACTAGACCAATTAACAATTATTTGATATTTCGATAATCGATAATGAATTTTGAATACTGAGTATCGAAATTATATCCGTAATTGATTATCGATCGATAATATCGATTATCATGTGCATCCCCAACTGAAACATATATCAAAACACAACTTTGTACCTTCTTCACTGTTGCATTTTTGGAGCTTGCCGGGCGTGTGATTGTGTTTGTGTTGATTTTGTTTGGAGCTTCTGCCTTTTTATTTTTACTGGGAGCTGCAGGTTTGGCTGGCAGGTAGGCGCGTGCCTTATCAAGCATCACCTGCACCACACCGCGAGAGCCCGGCTGAAACCGTACAGAGGTAAGTTATAGTAAAACAATGAGAGCATAACATACTACTATTACAATAACAAAACCTCCAAGAATAAAATCCTAGAATTGTAGTTTTCTTTTTCTTAGAACCAAAATATCAGGGAAGATTATTCATTTATGATCTGCATTCTAATTTAGCCCCGTATTCTTTTGTCAAGACTACAATGAACTACAATATTAGTTGAGTGCACTACGGGGAAACTACTGTATGCGGGTGTATATATTGCCAAAAATAAAAAATGATTTTGTACATCACACTTGTTAGTTGTGACACATGACCATGCTTATCCAAAAAAATATAATATTAAAGTTTCCAACACAAAATAGGAATTTAAAAAAATCTTATGACCACATTTCTTTTTTTAACTATTTTTTTTATATTATTTATCTTAGCTTTCTTTAAATTAACCCAGACTGGGGTGGGAAGAGGTAATAGAGGGACGTGGAAAGACAAAACGCAGCCTAGAAAAGAGTTCAACATAAAAAATTGTGCGAAGAGAGGACAAGACAAGAGGTGAGAAAGCTAGAAGAAGAAACTAGAAAGTGAAGAAGAGAAGGAAGAAGAACGAGAAAATATGGGTGAAGCGTCGGGCATGGCTAGCCGACTTCGTTAGAGTTGGGGGCCCATGAGTTTCATGGGATCCTCCCATCCCCCACAAGACTTCATTGTTGGATAAAGGGTTGGACATTATTATTTCTTTAAATATCTGTGTGTGATCAAAATAATCTTGCCATATTTATCAATTTTTTATTTTCTATTTTTTCACATCATATCGTAATAAATAGGCCTACATTAGTGTGCTTTTAAAAAAAAACATTTCAAACAATATAGGCCTAACCTTAAAGCTCACTAACAAATTTAATTTTAACCAATTTTGCTAATTTGAGCTTCACGAAAATTCAGTTTTAAAGAAAATCATCACATATCGAAAGAAAGAAAATCAATCTGTTTCAGATTAGGTAGAGGTACCTTGAGTTTCTCAGCTGCCTTGACCATTGAATCATAACCGAGATGAACCATGATCGGTGTGACCGCCTCCAAGCAGTTTTTTTCCGCACTTCCGGTTGCGGTCCTCCAGGTTACTGAACAAGTGTGGTAGGATTGCCACTAGTTCATCCTTCGGGATCGCTCTGTGGGGCACTGAAGTCATAGACATGACATATATGATATAAGTCACTGAGTGAGTAGCCTAAGGGACCCCAAGGTGTAGTTGGTTTGAAAACAGAGGAGAGTATGAGAAGAGGAAACATGTTAGGGGGAGGGGGGGAACAATTTAGCAGAGTTCCACTACACTATTTTTTTCACCAAGTGAGTCCATGTTCTTTTACTTTTAGAAACAGGTGAAACACATATGGTTAAGCTCTTTGCACATTTCAGTCAAAACTAATACCATTAAACTTACAGGTAGGCAGCACTTCCGTCAGCCATGGCCACAACTCTGTCCGCATCTGTGGACTACCGTTCTTCAGTCCATCTGCAATCATTTCTCCGTCAAACAGTTCCTTGTAGCCCACCTGCTCCCCCCACGTGTTGATGCAACCCAAGGCAGCTGTGCGAATGGTGGCCTACAATATAATAATTATCAAAATTAGGGGTGTGCGAGTAGCACTTTTTCAAGTCGAGTCGAGTTCGAGTTCGAGTAGTAAAAAACCAACGATCTCGAGTCGAGTTTCGAGTAGTGCATTTTTTTTTTAAAATACTGTACATGGACCAGTAGCGGGAAAACAGGTCTAAATAGCGCTGAATGAAACTCCACATCACCTTTTAAAATAATTATGAAGGTACTATTTTAGTAGTATGCAAAGAAAAAAAAGGCCAAAACTACCTCTGTCCCTCTAGCACGTACCACACAACAGTACGCAGTAAGTAAAGCGATTTGGCATAGCCTAGGCCAGTTCATTCGGTGCTACTTAGTAAATCAGTGGGTTGTAGGTAAAATAATAGTACTCATTTAATTCAG
>JAMZAV010005797.1:0-37080 GCA_024449915.1 Sweltsa coloradensis
AATTTGAAATAGCGCCTGAACATAGGCCACGCCTCTATACAACCCCCGCGCATCGTCTGCTGCGCTTCGCCCCGCCCACCCACTCGATGCCACTGAACTCGACCGAACCTTGGGCGAAACTGTCTGCTAGTCGTCAGAATCCTTGGCCGTGATCACATCGTGACCTAGCTTGACCTACATAGATTTTGTTCGTCGGGGTTGTCTATCTACAAGAGTCTACGTAACGTAATAATGAGTGATGAAGGAGAAGATGAAATGGCTCAAGATGAACAAATGAAGACTGCTGATCGCGTGGAAAAGAAAGGTTCCTCTGCCTTACAAATCAGCAAGGGATTGCGAAGGAGCTAGGCCTAGGCCTACGACGTAAACATTGAAGACCAGGAATCAGACTGGTGAACTGTGGTTGACATGTGAGCTTGTGCTTGGCCCTACCCTGTTAAAAACCATAGGCCTAGGCAGGCCCTAACATTGTTCAAAATGTTTTGTTGTAAGTGTTTCATGTACATTTTAATTTTCTTTGATTTTTTTCTTTTTTCTTGAAATTGATTCTGAAAAATTGGGGGTTGTGTTATATTCGAGGCCGTGCTATATTCGGAACAATACGGTAATTTAAAAAAAAGCTGTTTAGTAGTTTTTGAATATTTATTTCAAATGTAGGCCCTAGATGCAGCCTAATTACCAGATTCAGTTCATAGCAACGAATTTCTCGTGAAGCGGACCTTGTAAAAACTATTCATTACCGTAATCATTACCATTTGGCATTTAAGATAACCTAATCACAATGAGTAATAAAATGCACTTTATTGGCCAATTACTAAAGCAAAATCAATGTAAGTTTTTAACTTTTTAAACATAGGCCCACATTTTGACTTCTTTTCATAAACATTCAATGTCCTCAGGAGGCAAAAGCTGTAAACAGTAAACACACTACAAGGTCAAAACCGTCAGTGTGACAGTAGACAGTATGTATTATTATCAGTGTTATTGTGAGTTTACATTACAAAATAACAATCATCCTCCTAAGGTGGCCATGTTGGAAATACAACTCTAGTGCATTATATACGAGATTTGAGCCTTCTAGGGCTTTAAAAACATAAAAATTAGATTTGTTTGCGCACACTAGTGTGAAAGTGTAAACACTGGCTCGCTCCCTTGTTAGTTCACTACAGTGTATCACTCTGCACCGTTCAATCGAGGCCACTAACAATCCAGTGTAAACACTTTTGAGACTGGCCGAGCAGAAGGTGGCGAGCGTAACAACAATTCTTGGTGCGACAGTCTTATACTCAACTTTCTGTTTAGCCCCTACCTATGTTTTTGTGAAGGTTTACAAGTTTTTTGTCACAAGTTAAACAATATAAAAATCAATAAACTAAGGTTTCTGAAAATAAAAGTGGCTTTGATGTAGATTAATTACTTATTAAACTAATACTAAATAGTAAATAGCGTAGATATAAGACAATTTTACTTTTTATCAACATGAATGGTTTCATACAAAAATCACACCCAGGTCACTACAGAAAAGCCTTCAAAATTAATTCCTTGGACTAACTCGACTGAGTAACAATGTTGGGGATTTTCTGGTTTAATAAATGTTGGCTGATAGTGATAGGCCTAGTTGATCAGTGTTTCTGAAACTGGTAGCGTGATATTACAGGTTTACAGGTAATTGGTTTTACCTCTGCTCCAAACCACAATTGACCAGCCAGGTTTTCTTGCATCACATCATCCGGAAACTTGACTCGGAAATCGCGGTTAGCTCGATCGAAGGGAATTACGTCATCCATAATTCGATTGCAAATTGTTAGCACCTGAAACATAACCAAGTTGTTAAAAGTTAGGTACAGTAAAACCATAAATAAATACAAATTAATTAGTTTTGGTCCTATCAGACTAGACCTGTACAGACAATAAACTGATGATCTTCCTTTTACTAGACATCTCCCAGTAGCAAGAAGTTTAAACCACAGTACACTGGTCTACGAGTATCGAGTAGGCCTACTGTATTTGCTTGCTGATAGGCCGCCATCGAGTAATAGTCGCACTTCTATTTTGAATTCTGACCACTCAAATTTGAAAGAGTAGGATATAAATACAACTGACAAATGGCTTCACATAATAGCCGCATCCTAGGCCTACTTTATAAAAAGCACTAAGCCTATAATAAAAAGAAAAATGTAAAGTGTAAACCAAAATGAAGCAAATTGTCTTTCTGGGACATTATGTAAAACAGAGGAAAGGCTACATTACATACATTACTTGTAGGTATAAGCCTAGACCAACATTATAGTAAAGCGTAAATTTTATTAGAGATGAGAGTGTTTGAGAGTGTGAGTGTTCATTCAGTCGTAATGCAGGTCTGACAGAAATTACTATAACAACTATCAATAAATAATAGTCAATTCAATAGTCAAATACTGTACCCCCTACTAGACCTACATGTAGC
Organism: Sweltsa coloradensis; assembly: GCA_024449915.1. Lineage (NCBI taxonomy): Eukaryota > Metazoa > Arthropoda > Insecta > Plecoptera > Chloroperlidae > Sweltsa > Sweltsa coloradensis. The sequence continues at coordinate 2,447 of JAMZAV010005797.1, forward strand.
AAATTAATAATAGCCTTGTTTACATGGAGGACTGAGTACGGAGTTGAGTACGGTTTTTGGTCTCAGTACCTCATGTAAACACATGAAATCAGGTACCGAACCGGTTGGGTTCGGTCCGACGAAATGGTGCGACCGAACCGAAATACCGTACTGAGTACACACATGTAAACAGCTACCTGAGAGGGAACCGAACTGAAAAACATGCAGCCTAATTGCAAATGTCAATAAATAAGTTTTAAAATGTTGTATCTATTTTATAGCAAGCTTCTTTCACTTGGGAAAATCCAATTATTGTGTTATCATCAGCCTAGGTCCACCTTCTCCTAACTGATCTCAGATTGCATGAAATGTATGGGCTTATTGTAACTAGAACTGCATGTTTTTGAGCAATGCGTTATGCTGTACTGAATGCATTTACGTTTAGTTTATCGATTTTAAACCTTCAGGGCATTGAACCGTACTTAAATCGATTTAATGATGTTTTACAAACTTCAATTTTTTAATTTAAGAATCTAAATTAAAATCGAAAAATTCTCTGAAAACAATTTATTCTTACATTCTTTATTAACACCAATGCTTTACATTGTAATGATTTTTTTAGAACAATTTTATGATTTTATCTGTAAATTTGAGCGCATCGAATAATTTTGTTTGAAATGATTTTACGTTTTCTTTTTTAAAATTACGATTAAGAAAATAAAGAATGTTTTTATTTAATTTATTTCAATTTAAAAAAAATGACTATAATATTTTTTAAACAGAAATTCATAAACATGCAGTCATGCACCAATTACGCTCATCCAACAACGCGGCGGGACTTAAGCGTTTTCCTAGTTTTAACTTCAAAAGTTCGTTGGGCTCCAACTTCAAATGTAGAGCATCCACGCCTAGGCCTAGGCCTTCAATCCTACTCGTATCTACGAAAATGACATGAAAGTAAGGTTATGTAACAGTGATGTTTTGAGCAAGATGGCGTTGATGCTGCACTGAATGTCAGTTCAGTTCTAGTTGGGTACTCGACATGGAAACACTTCAAGGACATTGGAACCGTACTTAAATTTCAGTACGGTACTGCAGGGTTGCCACCAAGTCAATTTTTTTATCCTTGAAAGAAACTAAAAAAATCCTGAGAAATCCTTGAAAACAGTTATTCAGCATTAGCATATTATAACCGCAAAGGAATGTTACAAATTTTCAGGTTTCATGCCAAAATATGTTATGCCAGCCTGATTTTCGAGAATCTAGTCAACATTACGTGCAGAAACGCATAAGAATCGGAATTTTCTTCGAATATATTTTAACGTTTTACTTTTACTCACCATTACTACCACTTGCGGGAAATGTTATGCAGTCACTTATGTTTATTTTTACTAGTACCTGATGTTCTTTTACTGTCTACATTGCTTTTTTTAGCTGAATTTAAAAAAATGTATTAATTTAATGTATTTTTTAAAGACAGTAGAAAATCCTAAGATTTAGCCCAAAATCCTGTTATCCTTGAGACACTCTAAAAATCCTGAGAAAAGGATAAAATCCTTGAAAGTGGCAACCCTGCGGTACTGGACCCAGTCCTACATGTAAACAAGGCTAATATTGTACGTAGAACGTAGTAGGACTAGGAACAGAATAGTGAGAAGACACAAGAGTTCAATAACTTAGATGAATATCAATGCATTTCAATTTCATAATAAATTATTCATGTGTAGGCCTAATGCACCTACAAGAGATGCATAAATAATTAGGCCTAGTAACTAGTAATGTGCTCACGGCACGACAGAAGTTGACATGCATGCTAGACAAATACAGTAGTACTTTCTAATGCTTAATGTGTGTAGGCCTATGCAAGATGTATTTATGCAAATTAAGGCCACCGGTGTATTTAAATACATATTTGTCATATTAGGCTACGGGCCTACATGTCCGTGCGACCATTGTGCCCAGCAATTTATTTTGTTAATAATAAACATCTAGCAAGGGCCTACCATTTCAAACTTGAGGTCAAAATAGGGGTGCGGCCAATACTACTCGACAGTGGTCTATATAATCACGTAAATAAATACTGTAGGCCAAAGTATGTAAACACTGTAGCCTAATTTAGTTCCAAGTATATTAATTTTTTTGTCACATATTTTTATGTCCGTTTTTGTACATGGCCATTGTGAAGCAATGGGATTGTAGGCCTAAAGCAGAGTTTGTAACATTGACATTGGCGTGACAAGCAATGGCTAACATAATTTGGTGCTAGGATGCATTCAACTTTTAAAAACTAGACATTGAAAATAGACTGCAAAGGACCTGATGCTATGCTACTTTCTACAAAAAAAATTCATAATGCACCCTACCCTAGTGGGATATGTATACCCTATTGCTTAGAGCAACATGTGCCTAGACGCCGCCCAGGCACGCCCACGCCCGACTACACCCTGGCCGTTTTCCATTAGTTGCACTAGCGCGCACCGAATCACCCTTGTCTTTTCAGTTTTAGGCCAATGTTATTTAAGCCTAAGTGGAAGTTGACGACAATGACATGCCTGCACTTGCGGAGAGCATCTTCCGTGATTTTTTTTTAAATCAATTATTTTTATTTTTATTAATTTGATTTAGGGTCTAAGCCTAATTGAGAACAAATTTTTAGAGGTTAGGCAGTGTTGTTTAGTGGTTCACCTTGTCTTGGCACTGTCGGAGATGATTGACAAGGGCCGTGCATCTCTCTGGATCCTTCCGCCCATCAAAGCTGTCAAGTTCCGTGGCGACAAGATTCAAAGCTTCATCTGCGTAGAAGAACTGAGCCAGCAATGACTGGTCATCTCGCTGTAACATTAAACACCTTGATTAGGCCTAATTCATCAATTATTCAATTATGATTTATTTTTAAAGATCTAGGCTATAGGATATTATCTTATTATAGAAATTGGGATTCTGGTCCTAGTACGGCTGACCAATATTGTTTAGTTTAGGCCTAGGTACACTAAATGTTGAACAACTCTGCAAGCAGCTTTTTAATTTTCAACGTTAACCCTACCCAAGACTAAGGCTGAAACTGCAATTCATTCATAGGCCTAGGCCTAAATTTTAAAAAAATGTGGTTGATTTTGAAAAAAGGCCCTGTGCCTTAAATATTAGGCCCTACACCGCAAGCATAGGCATACTGAATGGGAGAATGGCTCAAATAAAACTGGGGCATAGCAGTTTCTCTTTTTACTGTGTTTTGATCTTGAGGGTGGAAGGGAAAACGTGTTAATATTCGTGACTGACTTCGTAAAGCAGTTAATTTTAGTGACAAATTATTAAACTTCTCGATATGGTTAGATAGATAGATAACTTTATTCATCTTGACAGGCACATTGTACATGTTTGACTCCCGGAGGAGAAGGTGAATAGCCTAAGGTAACTTACAGATAAGTATATGTAATCCTAGTACTACAGAGTAATCATGTACATTAAGTAAATAAAGAAAATTATGAAAATAAAATAAATTAATACATTGTAATAATTGTAACATTGTGGACTGTGAAATCTACACTCAATGGTGGTAAGAATAATAATTTATATGATGTATCTAGTTACAATTGTTTGTGGATAAGCCAACATGTGGGAGGATAATATAAAAGTGGAATTTGAAAATAAGCGGGTTGCTTTTAATGATAATGACATTGATATAATATATTAATTTATGGAAGTATAACTGGAGAAGAGAATTGTTCAATGAGGTGATTTACAATTGGTACAAGATAATGGTACAGATGAAAGTATGAGACATAATAATATGGAGGCATATAACTAAAAAATAGTAATCATATGTTACAACTTACAATGTCAGTAGACTTTGAAACAGGACTTTAAAACAGGTGATATATCATTATTGCTGAATTTAGCTAGAATAATAATTGTTTATTATTTATTATTTAATTAATTGTTCATTATTTATAATTGTTTATTATTTACATTGAGAGGTAGTCACTAACCGAGTAGAAGCTGTTTTCTGTGAGATATATTTTTAACTTGTGTTTGAAGGAGGGCAGGGTGGGGGAGGTTTTTATGTTTTCTGGGAGCTTGTTGTAAAGGGTGGAGGCAAGGTACTCTGGGCCTAGTGCAAAAAGGCGCAGGTGGTGTGGCGGCCTATGTATGTGAAGGATGGCTCTTGTGTTGTGGCAGTGCACAGACGCATTGAGAGGGAAGAGGTTACTATTTGTGCGAACAAAGAGTGCAGCAGACTGGATGAGTGTGCATGCTAGAGTTAGAATTCCTAATTCCTTAAAGAGCTCCCTACAGGAGTGTTTTCTGGAGACACCCGCAATAATGCGTATCACTCTCTTTTGGAGGATGAATATTCTATTAGCTTGGGGGGAGGCTCCCCAAAATAGCAGGCCATAGGATAAGTGAGATATTCGGGAAACACTCCCAAAGGTGGAGTTGTAGCCCTAGAAAATATTAAATTACTAAACGTTTAAATATCGAAGGGTGTTTACACTTAAAAAATTAAAAATGTCAGCTCTTGGTCCTAGTGCATTAGACCACAAATGATCACATTGACAATTGGCATTCCCCCTCCCCAACAAAATGTCTTAAATTATCAAATAAAATATGCTTAAATTACTAGTCTATAAAATTACGTTACAATTAGGAAAAGGCCAATCGGCTAGTTTAGTAGCCTATGATTGGAGAAGGGTTGACAGGTTGGGAAAGCATAGAGAACATAAAGAACATAAAACCCAGCCTGAAGGGCTGGGTTGGGGCTGGGTACAACAACTTTAAATTAGCTGCAGTTGTCATCAGCAGGTGAAAAGTTTTGTCGCCCCCAGCCCTTCAGGCTGGGTTTTATGTGCTTTATGTTCTCTATGCTTTCCCAACCTGTCAACCCTTCTCCAATCATACTAGTCTATAAAATTGGGAGGAAATCACAGACACACAATATGTATTATCTTGCCCCACTCTCATTTAACTAGGCCTAAACACAATCCTTATCACTGGCAATTAGCATGAGATTGAGGGAAGACCTAATATAATTGCACCTAGAATGTTGGCTGCATAGCAATTACTTGCTAGTATTTGTAATGCAAATAAATAGTCAAAGCTGGACTAACAAGACCCAGTTAGTCAACAGAGCATGACGAGTTTGTGCAGGTAGTCTTTCAGCAAAAAACTTATAGAATCATTATTAAACCCAAACAAGCCACATAGTAATTTTCTATGGCCTCTATTGAATAGGTTAAAGTAGCATCGTTGAGTAATTATCACGTTTGGCTGCCCAAGCACGAAGCCCATGAGTAATTGGTCTGAATCTCCCGTTAGCTCGGCACATTATTGCTTAAAGCCTGAGTAGACCTACACACAAGAGAAACAATTATGATAAGATAATCAGACACACACTACACTACACCGTAGATGGTCAAAGGATCACTGGTCAACCTACGTAACATCACATTTTATAAAACAAAGCTAAATTATAATAACCCAAAGTTCAATGGCCTCCCATTCAAGAAATTTCCAGACAACTTGATGATGAATAAGATAATTAAAATAAGTGGGCAAACTTCCAGATTTAATTATCTTATCAACACATAGGCCCCTGAATTGACCACTCAGATAGGCGCCTAGGCCTAAGCCTATGTATAATTAATACTAGGAAGCTTCGCAAACGCTTTTTCAGGAGCGTTGTTGGATGAGCGTATTTTTTTAAACAAAAAAAGCGTAATAAAATTGCTATTTTCATGAGAAATTATTTTTTGATTGCCCTCAAATTTCACAATATTAATTCATAACATGTAGGTTCTGTAAAAAAATCAAAACAATCGGATAAAGCATGTAGGTGTTATAAGTGGAAGAAATGTTTAAAAATAAAAAAAAATCGTAAAATTGCGATTTTCATGAGAAATAATTTTTCGATTGCGCTAAAAAAGTGGCAGTTCTAAGTTCAGAGATTTCGAAGGCCTCCAGAAAATTTCATCGCAATTGGAGTATCGGTTTAGCCGGAATCGTGTTAACAGACAGAAAAAATACAAAAAAAAAAAAAAAAAACATTCCGGATTTTTTTCTCCAGTGTAGTGATATGGAATCTTTGCTTTGCTAATCCAAAAATTATCAATGAATTATTGCAGTTCACAGAATAGATAGTAGGTGTTGTTCAGCAAGGAAGGAGAACACCAAGAGCTCCCTACTATGCTAACGCTAAAAATTTGAGCTAAAATCCAACTAACTAGGCCTCCTAGGAAGACCTACTATTCTGAGGGTAACTTTCACAGTTTAATTAATGACTCGAATTAGGCCTAGGTATTTAACCCTTTGAGGCTTCACAACAATTAACATAAATTGCGGACTTGCGGTGCCTACCGGTACCCTACATTGACATGGCATAGGCTATAGATCTCTCAACTGGGGCTCTGAGCCTTATTCTACTCCTAGAACTGAAGTTGTAGTAATAAATACACATTAGGAAATGACGGTTCAATAACAAATCGACACTCAATTGATTTTTTTTATATATTAGCGTAGGCCTAAATGTAATTCTCAGTAAGTTCCTAATGATTGCCACATGAACAAGTTATTGCGGCAATTATCACCAAACCGGTAGGATGCCACTTGGTTAAATCTTAGCAGGACTACTACTTCAAAGGGCTTACAGGGGGGGGACCTGTCCCGTCATGGGACACGGACATCTGATCCAGATCATGCAGGCCTGGGCTAAATCCCCATGAAACGCAAAGTAACTAAAATGAAGGTGCAAGCTTACAATTCTTGGCACACTGGAAGGGTAGGCCTAGCGAGCGACTTGGCTCAAACAACGGCCACTACTGTTTGCCCACTTGTTTACTGCCATGGGCAACAGTCAGCCACCCAAGCCATCCATCAGTTTTAAAACTCACTTTTGTGCAGCAAATTGGGGACTTCTTTGGTTGGGGCTTAGGGAACCATTATTTTTCATGCAGAATCAACCAAAGGTCCCCTTATGGATGGACTCAAAGGGATCCAAGGGCAGAGCCACAGTGGGGCCTGAGGGGCTTTTTGTGCACCCCACCCTCACAGACAACACTTGAAATGTTTGACAAATTTAAGGAGATTTTTGTGGTCGATTATTCTGCATGAAAAATTATGATAAAAAGTTGCACCCCCCTAGCCAAAAAACTTCTGGGCTTGTGGGGAGAGTGTGTGCAATGTGATTAAATATCGGTACAGTCTAAGCTTGTCTGTCAAATATTGTACGTATTAGTATGTTCCCGGCTGGTATGTTTTCTCCTGGGCCTGACTAACAAAGGCCTACGAAAGCTAGACTAGTAAATATGTAGACCTACGCACAAATTGAATCAACTCAATCCTCTTGAGCCATATTGTTTGGGATCTACAGAATTAATTTTTTTCTGGCATAGGCCTACTTTCTTTTGGGAGTGCCAATCGTAGAAGGCAAGGCCTAAAAGCAGTAGGTCTATGCTCTACGGAACGGGCAATTACATTATGAAGAGTCACTTGGCGGTGTAGGCCTATGCCTGCCCTACTTGTCTGTTGTGTAGTGTTGGATCCACGGCAAAGCCTAGGTGATGGTATCGCGGAACGTGCGAAGGTTGTAAATTGGGTGCCGCCTGCCGAGTGATTTTTATTTTACCGTAAAATTAGGCCTACTGGCCGAGTCCACTACAACGAGATGGACCAGATGTATGGCCGCCAAACCTAGCTCTATTTCACCTTTCTGTTCCACCAACTAAAGGTTTAGCCTAACAGACAGGGTGTCTACAAATTTTCCTTTCAAAATTTCCTGACTTTTCCACATTTTCCAGATGAAAAATTATATTTTTACAGGCTGCAAATTTGGCTTTCCCGTACATTATAGCCTAATGGAAGATAAATTGTTGGATGAGCGTAGCGAAGATTCCATTTCACTACACTGGGGAAAAAAATCCGGAATGTTTTTCTTTTTTTTCTGTTTGTAGGACTATTAGTACTAGGGGAGATTGGGGTAATTAGGAACAAATTTGTGTAAGTTGACCTATGATCTCAATTTACATATAACTAGAAAAACATATTATAAATGTTTTAGTGGTATCAGATACATTGAAACATTGGCTTTCTTAATAAAATTAAATATTTTGCATTCATGTGTTATTTTAGATGCAATGTTTTTTTTTCTACACGCGCATATTGTTCCTTATTACCCCAACATTTTGGGGCAATAAGGAACAAGCATTATAAGAAGCAAGGTAGGTGCATTAAAAATACATGGGGCAAATAGGAACATAGGTATTTGTAGTATAATTAAGTAGCAAAAGAATTCATCTTGATATCTTGCTTATTGACAAAGTTAGAACAGATGCAAATTGTAGTATTTTTTTAATAGCTAGAAACATGACATTACAGTTTTTTTTTAAACTGTAATTTTTGTCTTAAAACTACACAAAGCTTCTCTCTCTTCTCTTCTAATATTTAAAAAAAGTATTTGTATCATGAAAAATTACAAATATAGAAATTGTTATGCATGAATTACTGTTTAATAGGAAAAATATACACTTTTTAAGTGGGGGCAATAAGGAACACTTCCCTCACATTTAATTTATTAACCCAGATTTTCATCAGGGCCTACTTGTTGTGTTTTAAACTTTTCCCAAAATGATTGAATTATTTTTGGATCTGGTTCTAAATTAAATTTAGTGATCCCAATGAGCTTAATTGGGCCTAGGAAAAGATTTGCCTCTTGAATGATGTCAAAGTCATCCCTCAAGGGCCAAGCAAAGATATTACCTAGCTACGCTCTAGGAATTTTACTTCAATTTCCAGTGGTTGATGATTGTGGATTCTTATTACCCTACCTGCATGACGAGACATGTTTGTTCCCATTTACCCCTATGATATAGCATTACACTATATGACTCATTCCTATTTTCCCCTAGTATTCCTATTTACCCCTCATGGGTGTTCCCTTTTACCCCAAAAATTAAGTTTTTGGGGCAAATAGGAATTACCCCCTACTTTTAGGAGAGGAAAGAGATAAAAAATTACAAAAATCAAAATAAGGCACTCTCATATGTAAGCAGTAAAATAAGCATACAGTCTTTAGGCTACTACAATTAATTCTTATGAGAAAGGAAAATTTGATTTTTAAAACATTGTTCAAAACATTTTACACTTTTTTTTGCAGTACCTTACAAGAGTCCTAAAAACACCAATCAAAAGTTATTGTTTTCAGTAGAATTGATTACATTATCAAAGAAGAAGGTATGTTCCTTACCAAACAATTTTTCATAAAAATTTACATCTTCAAATTTCTTAATTATAGGGCTTGTTCCCAATTACCCCAATTCCTTATTACCCCAATCTCCCCTATAGTATTATTGTGTGTTTGTTAACACGATTCCGGCTAAACCGATACTCCAATTACGATGAAATTTTATGGAGACCTTCGAAATCTCTGAACTTAGAACTGCCACGTTTTTGAGCGCAATCGTAAAATTATTTCTCATTAAAATCGCAATTTTACGATTTTTTTCGATTTTTAAAAAATTTCTTCAGCTTATAACACCTACATGCTTTATCCGATTTTAATGATTTTTCCACAGAACCTTAATTTTATGAATTTAGGTATTCGTGTGAAATTTGAGCGCAATCGAAAAACTATTTCTCATGAAAATCGAAATTTTACGTTTTTTTTATTTTTAAAACAATTCTATGACTTATAAAACATACATGCTTTATCCTATTGTAGGCCTAATGATTTTTTCACAGAACCTTAATTCTATGAATTAATATATCCATGTTAATTTGTGCGCAATCGAATAATTATTTCTTATGAAAATTTCAATATTACGATTTTTCTTTTTTTAAATTGCGATTAATTAAAAACAACTAAAATTTAAGTTAATTTTTTATTTAATTTAATTTAATTTTTGAAAATCTTCAACTTAGTAATGATTTTTTCACAGAACTTAACAGAAAATCCGCATAACACATGGCAGCTCAATGCACCAATTACGCTCATCCAACATCGCGGTGGGACTTACGCGTTTTCCTAGTTTATAAATTCAATGTCGATTTCGGCGGAAATTTTAAACACTCAGACAAGGCAAAATAATTTAAGATTTTTTTTTAAAATTGAGAATTTCTATTTTCAGCAACAAAAAAGCTATTTTACGGAATATTCACTAAAATATTGATTTTTTTACATTTCTAGTAAAATTCCAGAAAAAAATCCCGAGTTTTCCAGATTTATTAAATTCCCTGACTTTTCCAGTCTTGTAGACACCCTGTAAAGGTGCGTTTGTTCGGCGTTTCAAGCGACGCGGCAGGTGCGTTGAGTGGGACAATGTGTTTACTATGACGCGTAAAATGGTCAAGCTGTGCGATGTATCGGTGCCGTGACTTTAAGGTTAAAGTTAGCAAGGATGAAAGAAGAATTTGTCTCTTAAACAGAGCACTTCCTTCCTGTACACTTTGTATCAGTTACAGCCTACAGGGTAGGCCTACCTACTTTAAACAACATTTTTTCTAGATAGGCTACACTACGATTAAAGGTGCACCAGTAGCGTCAGAATCAGATGAGGTTGGTTATGCTAACAACGCCACTTCTTGTCAAGGTTTGTCAACAAAGAAACTAAAAAAAAAAAAATCGCGCATACCGCGAGAGAAAAGTTGAACAGAGTTGAAGTCGGCTGGCATTACTGGCACTGTCTGTAGCGGCTACCGTTGAAAACTAGCAATCTTATTGGCTGCCACACCTACCGCGGCGCGTGAAATGCCAAACAGTAAACGTTAGGTTCAAGTTTGCACTAAGCACGAGGTGTGAGTGACTGTGATATGTCCTAGGCCCATTACTATTACTTTAGTTAGATTAGGCTATGTTTAGTTTAGTTAGATGATGGAGAGTCATTTTGGATGCTAATAAATTTTGAGGGGAGACACGGCAAACAAGTGTGATTTGGTTTTCCACAGTTGGCACTATCCACCATGGTTAGACTGAGAGAAAAGGAACCTAGGCCCACCCTATCCGTTAGGAGAAATAAAGGAAGTCGCGAGGGTTCCAACAGAAGAATGGGTTCAGGGGCATGAGGATTGGATCTAGGCCAAAAGCATTAGGATAGGGACTGGCTGGCCATAAAAGTGAATTTCACAGTACACTCTAGTGTAGGCCTAGGTACCGGTCGGTACCACCACTTTTTATCTTGTGCGCAATCAGTGCTTAATTTGTATTGAAAATGAGTGGTAGGCCTACACTATCATACGATTTTATATCTAGGCCTAGGCCTATGCTTTACAAAGTCACGCCCCAGTGTCGACTGTCCGCCGATACTTTGGTAGGCCTATTTTAGGTTAGGCCCACCAAGTTCCCTGACTTTTTCAGAAATTTAAAACTAATTTTCCTGGCTGAAAATTCGGCTGATTAAGAAAATAAATTAATAACATTTCTCTTCAACGTTATAATAAGTAATAATAATAAGTAATAAGTAATAAGTTTTATTAGCCTGTAGATAAGTACAAAATACAAATATAGGCATCGTCAAGTTTGGTAATAAGTAAACTAGAGATAGGCTAATGCTAGGTAGATAATTGAATTAGTTAATATATGGTTACATAATTGATTAATATATATGTACAATAGAAAAGTCTCCTACAATTATAATAAAACTTGGCTGTCGGGATACGCCGTGTCGATTGTCATTAAAATGCTGACGTTTCGAACTGATTGCACAGCTCATCTTCAGAGATGTGAAGAGGAAATCACTGGGCAGAACCTACTCGATCCAGCTCGACCCAGTGAATGACAAAGTACAATTGTGTGCAACCTCCTTTTATATAAAACCATGACGCATGCGCGTTTAATCAACATTGATATTTCTAGTTTGTTCTGCACGTGCTAACTTTAAACGTTCTAATGTTGGCCTCCAAGTTCTACTCAGTTTTAGCCCATCGTCTCTGTTAAAATTGTCAGATTTCATTTCTATTTCAATAGCTTCACGTACAAGACGAGGGCGGTATTGTTTAACTGTGGCTAGTACACGTGTGTTGTCAAAGTTGATGTTATGACAAAAGTCAACACAATGTTCTGCTAAAGCTGATTTTTCAACATGACCTAATTTTGTGTGACTTATATGTTCTTTAAGTCTTGTTGACACCTTTCTACCAGTCTGCCCTATGTACACGTTATTACAAGCCCCACACGGTATCTCGTACACTCCAGGTACATCCAAGGGGGGGAGCTTATCCTTCGCAGAGTTAAACATGCTACAAAGCTTCCTATCCGTGGTGTAAATTGTTTTTATGTTGTATTTCTTCAACAACTTGCCAATTCGGTCCGTAGTATTTTCAACATATGGCAAATATGCAAGCGGGACGCGTTCTTCTTGTTGTAACTCGCCAGTAGCTGTAGGTAAGGCTGGTACACACGGTGGTTTTCTCAATGCTTGAGAAATATCTCTGTTATTGTATCCATTTTGCTGCAACATTTTTCGAAGTATCTGAACCTCCTCATCAACATGCTCTTTATCAGAAATTCTGTTCGCTCTGCACGCCAGAGTGTTTAGGACAGCGCGTTTTTGAGCGGGATGATGGTGAGAAGCCGCATTCAAATACCGACCTGTATGCGTGGCGTGTGAGCGTGGATCTATACATGGAACGTTTTAAGGTTAATGCCCTAAAAGGAGCGAAGCTAGTGCCATCTCATTTTTATCGATTTATGGATGACACATTCGCCGTGTGGCCTCATAGTAGGGAGGAGCTCGACGAGTTCTTAATATCTTAATAGCCTGAGTGGTAGTATTAATTTTTACCATGGAAGTTGAAATCGATGGAAAGCTGCCGTTCTTGGATGTTATGGTGACTAGAAAAGGTGATGGCAGATTAGGACACTCCGTTTTCAGAAAAGCCACGCATACAGGTCGGTATTTGAATGCGGCTTCTCACCATCATCCCGCTCAAAAACGCGCTGTCCTAAACACTCTGGCGTGCAGAGCGAACAGAATTTCTGATAAAGAGCATGTTGATGAGGAGGTTCAGATACTTCGAAAAATGTTGCAGCAAAATGGATACAATAACAGAGATATTTCTCAAGCATTGAGAAAACCACCGTGTGTACCAGCCTTACCTACAGCTACTGGCGAGTTACAACAAGAAGAACGCGTCCCGCTTGCATATTTGCCATATGTTGAAAATACTACGGACCGAATTGGCAAGTTGTTGAAGAAATACAACATAAAAACAATTTACACCACGGATAGGAAGCTTTGTAGCATGTTTAACTCTGCGAAGGATAAGCTCCCCCCCTTGGATGTACCTGGAGTGTACGAGATACCGTGTGGGGCTTGTAATAACGTGTACATAGGGCAGACTGGTAGAAAGGTGTCAACAAGACTTAAAGAACATATAAGTCACACAAAATTAGGTCATGTTGAAAAATCAGCTTTAGCAGAACATTGTGTTGATTTTTGTCATAACATCAACTTTGACAACACACGTGTACTAGCCACAGTTTAAACAATACCGCCCTCGTCTTGTACGTGAAGCTATTGAAATAGAAATGAAATCTGACAATTTTAACAGAGACGATGGGCTAAAACTGAGTAGAACTTGGAGGCCAACATTAGAACGTTTAAAGTTAGCACGTGCAGAACAAACTAGAAATATCAATGTTGATTAAACGCGCATGCGTCATGGTTTTATATAAAAGGAGGTTGCACACAATTGTACTTTGTCATTCACTGGGTCGAGCTGGATCGAGTAGGTTCTGCCCAGTGATTTCCTCTTCACATCTCTGAAGATGAGCTGTGCAATCAGTTCGAAACGTCAGCATTTTAATGACAATCGACACGGCGTATCCCGACAGCCAAGTTTTATTATTGACTCGGGCCGTGAAAGCCTACGACAAGTCTCCTACAATTAGCAGTAGGCTATCGGTAGAGTGAGAAACAAGAGTGGGTCAATGGCGTTATAAATTGCATGCATGGCTGTACAGAATACGATTGGCAATGATGACTGTAGGGCCTCTAGGTATTCTACATAATAATGGGGGTCCGGGGCTTTCCCCAAAATGTTTTTTGAGGTTATAGGCTAGATTTGATTAATGGCAAGTTTTAGAGATTAGCCCGCCTAGTATTTAGGGAAAATTAAGAAATTCCAAAAATGTAACATGACAGTAGGTAAACTTCAATTGTAGTTAACACCAAAATTGGAGAAAAAGTAGGCCTGGCCTAGTGGTACACATCGTATGGCCTCCAAAAAAAGTACGTAGTGGTAGGCCAAGACTACCTAGGTAGGCACTACGCGTGTGTATAAGTGTACCAGCACAAATTAAGCACTGTGCTGATGTGCGCAATATTTAGTTTTTAGGGGGATAGCCTAGGGTTCTCGCGAAGCACGGTGGTTTTAGGCCTACATAATTTTGCTTCCCTTCAATTGACAAAAAGTTAAACCACTGTGCTTTTATTAATACCTACTTCCATAGGCCTATGCTAGCTGGCGCACTTGCCCGCCGCCATGTTTGGATGTAGGCCCTAGAGGGCCTACCAACCTCAAAAAACACATGGTTTTCTGCATAGGTTAGGTGGGTGGCGGGAAATGCGTTGTTTTCTTGTAGTCTAGCCTAGGCCGACTACGTAGTTAGCCTAGGCCGACTACGTAGTTAGCCCTACCGGTAGGCATAGGCCCACTATCGTTTCTCAAACTTTGGCGTTACGAGCTAAAATTGAGCGCACAACCCCCTACAAAAGAAGATGGAAAACCTCATAGGCCTAATTGGCGAATAGTGTGGCGGTAGGCTATAGTAGACCCGAGGTCTACCCCTAGGCCTACTGCCTACTAGTTTACCAATTCCACATCTGTGCTACCCAGCATGGACAAGAATCTTTATGCCTAGGCCTAGGCCTATATCTAAATTTGTAGGCCTGGGCCTGTCAAAACAATTAAGCCTAGGCCTAGCCTAGGCTAGGCCGGTTATAAGGGTAATTTGACGGAAATGTTATTTTGTATTAAATTTATGATTTTCCTTTTTTAAACTGAATATAATTATGTAATTACTTGGTTTTTGGCCGCGGAAAGTAGTTTCTGGACTTATTTAATCACTTTTAGTTTGTTTGAATCGGTCGTTTTGGTACTAGTTCAGTTGGTGCGGTCCAACTTTTCAACACTGTTTTTTTCAAAGAAAACAATAAAAAACAACTTCAAATGAGAAATAAATGAAGAACTCATTATTAACGATTTATTTTTACAAATCACTCTGAAAATATACCAATTATAGAATAATGAACACAGATTGAACACAAACACTCGCT
Organism: Sweltsa coloradensis; assembly: GCA_024449915.1. Lineage (NCBI taxonomy): Eukaryota > Metazoa > Arthropoda > Insecta > Plecoptera > Chloroperlidae > Sweltsa > Sweltsa coloradensis. Next base: position 17,689 of record JAMZAV010005797.1, read on the forward strand.
CATTTCTCTGTCATTTGGTCGCCTTGCAATTTACGTCTTAATTTTACTTACTAGGCTTACCAACCATTTTCACTTAAATACTCCACCTACAAAGCCTTCAACGTCGCTATTTTACAAAAAATGACTTTCACCACATAAGGACTTTCGTTTAAAATAGCGACGTTAAAGGTTTTGAAGTTTTTTTTGTTTTCAGCAAAAACGTGATAATTCTATTTTGGATTTTTTTATTATGTTCTTGTAAGGTTATTTGAGCACAACATCTCAGCAGGTGGGCCTATGCCTAGGCCGCGTCACTCCTCGCTTCGTTTTTTCATGTTTCTTTTTTGGAAAATTTTCGGTAAAAGTGGGTTTCCGCGCGTTTATTTCTAATTTACAAGTGATTTTGCATGCTTTTGAACAACAACAAAAAAAATTGGTGCAAAAGTAGCCATTCCGTCATACTACCCTTGTTCTGGCTAGGCCTAGCTTAATTAGGGTAGGCCTAGGTCTAGCTACCTATTGCCTAGGCCCCAGCCCAAGGGGCAGAGGCTATCCGGCACTCTTTCGGTTGGTGTTGGCCAACTTTTGAACACTGTTGTAAACTGTGTTCTGTGTGTTAAAGGATTTGAAGGTTTTTTTTGGTTTTTAGGATTTTTTTATTAGGCCTATGTTGTGTAAGGTTACTTGCAATGAGTGTACGGCTCGGTGGCAGTGCTCAGTTCTCAGCATGAGTGGCCGTGTCACTCCTCGCTACTTATAACTTAGGCCTACTTTTGTTTATAAAACAGCATGAAATGAAACTTGCGAGTGCTTTTTTTAATTATATACAACAGCAGTTATAAAATTTAAAACATTTCAAGTGGTTTTTCATCGTTTTTAATGAAAATAAACAGTGCTAAAAAGTTGGCCACACCAACCGAAAAAGTACCGGCTATCCTAGCCTCCATGACTGCAGGAGTTAGCTAGGGCCTAGGTACTCTTTCGGATGGTGTGCCCCAACATTTAATCACTGTAACGGAAAAGATTTCGGGTGCGCTCTTATCAAAAATATCCTAGAACTAGCGCGCCAGGTAACTAGGCGGAAAGGTCGACTAACCTAACGTAGGCCTAAGTAGTTTTGTAACGGAAAGGATTTCGGGTGCGTATGTTTTCATTGAAAAAAACAAGTGTTAAAAAGTTGGCTGTGGATATTTGAACGGTCAGCCGTACGACTAGTGCAAAATTATTCGTACGGTCAATGATCTGATTGGATAAAGGCGCGCCGTAATAAAAGTGTCGTCCTTCCGTCGTCCATTTTTGCTGTTTTTATAACAACAAAAAAACATCAAGACATTTAACATCGCTATTTTAAACGAGAGTCCTTTTTGGTAGGCCTAGGCCTAAATGTCGTCGTCCTTTTTGCTGTTTTGGTAACAACAAAAACCTTCCAAGACCTTTAACGTTGCTATTTTAAACAAAAGTCCTTTTTAGGCTGCCTAACTAGGCCTACACGTCGAGGTGTAGAGATAAGGCTTTTCCTTAAAATAGGCCTAGGCCTACCACTTTTTAAACGCTTTTATCATCTAGAATTGTGTTGCGACGGGGCCGAATGTAGTGAAATCATTTGCAGAAAAAACATGGACCCAAATAGAATGGTAAAAAAAAACGACCAAACGAAAATTTGAACCGCCGACTTTTCGCATAGAATTCGGACGCGCTACCACTCTGCCACAATGCACTGTGATATTTGAAGCTATTGGCCTAGGCCTAGTTAGGTGGTATCGTACGGCTGACCGTACGAATAATTTTGCACTAGTCGTACGGCTGACCGTGCGAATATCCACTGCGTAAAAAGTTGGAGCACCCCATCCAAAAGAGTGCCAGGGCCTAGGCCTAGCTAGGCCCAACCAATTTAGGCTGAGTCTAAGGCCTAGGGCTTAGCCCTAGGCCTACTAGGTAGGCTAGGCTAGGTAGGCCTAGGCTGGTTTATTCAAACTAATGATAAGATGGGTTGTAGCCTATGGCTAGGCCAAGGCCAACATCGTCTGATTATTTCTGTTTTGTCTAGCCTAGGCTAGGCCTAGGGCCTAGGGGTCTTGTTTTAGGGCTTGGCCTATTTGACAGGTTTACTAGCCCTAGGGCCTAGGCCTAGACCGAGGTCAGTGAGGCCTTAGCCTAAGCATAAGGCAAGCCTAGAGACTTCAGCTAGGAAAATTACAAAAAAAACAATGACGTATGTATTGATGCAAATTTCTTTACGCAGCTAAGGCTGTCTATTATGCTAACTGTACCTTGGGTTTGTAGAACCACTTCCTTATGGAATCCATGCTTTAAAACGTCGATTCCTTGCACACAAAAGAATATAATTTAAACTAAACGCTAAGACACATATAGAACGCACATTGTACAGTGCATTTTCAACGCTCAAATGCACTAATTTAGTAAATAATCCATGGAATAAAGCACAAAACCACGCTAAATTAAACGCAACATTGTAAGTGAAACCCCAATGGCAATTTAGTAATCATGCGAATTTAACACACAAATCTCGACCATTTTGGGGAAACCAACAGCCCGGCGAGTTTGACTCAGCCCCCCTTCAACATAAAGATGAATCCCCTTAGGTCGAAAAAGGGTTGCGGGCGGGAGTTGAAATAACCCCTGTGTTCACCAATGTGGGGAAGAAAAGCACTGGGAGAAGGGTTTTAGTTCTGTGGGAAAAACCGGTTTTCAACCAAAAGGGGAAAAAAAAAATCAGGGTAAGATTTCATTTGTTTCAAGTTTAGTGGGAAAACCCCCCTTATTAAAAGTCCAAAAGACCCCCACTTAAAATAAATTTTCTTTTTTTTTATTTTTAATATAATTCGTCAAATCGTTGTAAATTGAACCGGTTTAATAATAGTTTTTTTTTTCTAGTTTGTTTTTTTGGTTTCATTAAATTAAATTTCGGTATGGTTCCAAATGACGCACTTTTTTGACCCATGTCTTGTTCTTATTTGTTTAAACAAAATTCATGTTCGACCAAGAAAGAATTTTCTTTTTCAGCCATTAGTTAAAATTCGTGTTGTTAAAACCAATTTTGGGCAGAACCAATTGGGGTTAAAACCCTTTTTTTTAAAATTTTCGGGAATTTCGTTTTTCGCGTTTTTTAATAAAGGGGTTAAAAACCTAATTTAAATTTTCCGATTTTGGAAAAATTCCCTTTTTTAAAGGAAAACTTTTGGGACTTTTTTATATTTTTAAAAGGTAAAATGCTCCTTATTTTTGCAATGCGTTTTGTTTCTGAGGGAAGGGAGGGAAGGTAAGTTCCTTTCCCAACTGGAAACCGAAAAATTTTTAAAAATTTATTTTTGGTCTGTTTAAACTTAATTTTGCTTTCCAAAATTCATAAATTTTAAAAATTAAATTTGAATTGAATGCCAACGTTTTGGCCAAAAGAAATCAGAAAAATTTACAATTTTAAAACCCTTGATTTCCCAAAAGATTTTCATTTTTATTTTTTCAAAGAATCTATTTATTAATGATTAATTGTGTGAATTTGGCAAAACGAAAAATTTTTAGAAAATCGCAATAAAATGCGATTTAATTTTTCGATTTCAAAAATTTTTTCCGATTGTAAAAAACGAATTTAATTAAAAAAACAGGTCGTGTAAATTTTACCAATCCAATTTTTTCCAGGGAAAACGAAAAAACGGAAAAAAAAAAAAACAAACCACCCAAATTTTTTGGGGTTGTTTTAAAGAACCCTTTTTTATAATAAAGGGAACGAAAAATAAACTTATCAAATTAATTTTACGCTTTTTTGTTTAAAAAAATTACGCTCATCCAACAACGCGCCTGAAAAGGCGTTCGCGAAGATTCCTAGTTTGTTAAGGATTTGTCCGTTGATCCATGGAGATTTATACGTTCGAAATCACCGAATGAAAAGAGCTGTAGCAATGCTCGGATGGAATTTTCCACCGCCGTAATAATTTGTGAATTATGTTGCATTGTTCTTTTGTAAACCAGGTTTAATAACTGAGTAATAAGGTAGTTAATTATGTGTGGTCGAAACATAGTTGAAAAATGTACGTGTGTTGTGGTGACGTTATAGGCCGAAACTTCGAGTTAAAGTATTTTGTTGATTGTTGTGCAGAAGATAGGCGAGAAAGAAAGAGCAACAAACAAATCCATGTTTAAAGTGTTGGGTCGAGGGTTCAAATCCCGTCGAGACCAGCAATTCTGATTGAAGGTTTATTCCGAAATTTTCCTCGGTCGTTAATGCGAATGCAAGGGAGCGAGTCCTCTGAAACCACCCTCGGACCTCCCTTCCTATTTCCTATCCGCAACATATACTTGGTTAGACACGGTCTTGAATAGGGACATGAATTGCACTCTGGGCAGGCTTCCCAGGAAAAAATTAATTTATTATACAATTAATGAAGAGAGAATGGGACACATTTGGCATTTCGAAAACAAGTTATTCACTCATCAAGAATTAAACAATTCACGAAAATGCATGTTAGATTTGTTTAGTATTTTTAACAAAACCCCAAATCTTAAAAAATGTTCTTCCACCTTTACATAATTTCAGCCGTGTGTGAATTAATATTCATCGGCTGACTTCACTTAGATAGCGGACCGTTCCGAAACCAATCTGTTTAGTTCTTTGCGCTGAGTTGCAAGCAAAGTCAGCGGAATTTGTTTCTACTGATTCCACATGCAAGCACGCGCCTATCATTTTAAGAAAAGTGTGGGTGTACGGTGGGTGTAGGGCCCTTCATTTATATTTCCTTGACAACACTGACCAAAATTTAAAAAAAAAAAACTGACACGCAGGACCTATAATGCTCTTAATTATTAATATAACTGATGAGATTCGAACTCACATCCTTCGTTACTATACACGTATCTTGATTGAGCTAAATCTAGTTTCATCAGCATAATTTTAAGAACGAGGCAGTGTGCAATAACTTATTTTGTAATAGGATGTTATAAAATATAAAAGTACACTCACAACTTTGATCAGATATTTTACCATGTTAGCAACCGAAGCGGCGTCACGCATCTAAAGTCTATTTAGAAATTGTTTAGAAACTAATAATTGATGAAAAGTAGTAACTTTGTAGACAACATGATGCTGCTACATTTTCTGGTCCCGTTTGATCTTAGAAGAATGAATATCATGCTTAATTAAAATAGTTCCAATTAAAGATGACTTTCACTCAACCACGGACACAGTAACACGCAAACTCAAGTTCTCAAAACTAAAAGAAAATATTGTAATTTTCTTTCTTCAGCATGTAGATTGTAGTTCACACTAAATAATTTCAATGATATGGTTGCGCTTACTTGGTAAGTAAGTGTATTATGATACACCGACAGTGTTGGCTCGAGCGTTAAGCGCGCGACTCTGATTCGGGAGGTACCAGGTTCGAATCCCGTCTAGACCGGCAATCCTGACTGAAGATTTTTCCGAGTTTCCTCAGTCGTTAATACTAATTCAAGGGATTGATTCCGCGAACATCCTTCACATAATCCTAACTCCAACATACATACGAATAAGTTAGACACCTGAAGAGGGGCATACATTGCACCCTGGGCAGGTTTCCCACAAGAAATTGAATTAATTAACGTTGCCATGTATGGCATATTAATTAATTTATGTTTTTATCACCATTTTGGAAAATGCTTCATAACACAAAGATGCTAATTCCACAGGGTTCTGTGAATTGTGTATAAATGGCGTCGGTAATTTTAGATGCAGTCACCTCGTACCACGTACAACAATCTTGACAGTCTATATTCTTCCCGTAAAGATGCCGTAAGGATGATATCAAAAATAATATTATTTATAGACTTTGAGGTCTCGTACGAAACAATTCATAACTTAAACGGAAAAAAGGGCTACGTACAAAAAATATGAATGTATAGATATCTGTCAGAGGGTGAAAACAAAACAAGAAAATTTTGATTTCCCATCATGTAATCCGAAAAGTACGAAGTACTGCACTCTAGACGCTTAGTTCGCACCCAAGCCTGAAACTTTCACTCAGGATTGTCAATGGCGAGGTTCGACTGCGACCTCTCGAATCAGCGTCTCGCTCTCAACGCTTGAGCTCACTCTGTCGGTGAATGTCTTGGTATAACAGCCTTGTAATGTGCTCACACTCACATCCTTCGTCTGTCATCATGTCTTTATCTCACGTTGTTACACCCTACTTGTTAAAGCGTCCTTCAAAGATAAGCAAAGCACCTTCGTCTATAGTCACAGTCTTTAGCGTTCGTGTGTTAACAAACCATTCTAATGTATGCATCATATTATCTAGTGGGCGATTGTAATGTTGTTGTTTTGCGCATTTGTCTGGGTTTCTAGTCTACGATGACTAACAGGTAACGATAGTGCATTAAAAAGAAAACAACATGTGCGTTTTCATATTCCCTGACTCAAATGCTAAAATTTGAATGTAAATTTCTCGTGGGAAACCTTTCCAGGGTGCAGTGCATGCCACTCTTTCTGTGTCAGGTATATTGGAGTTAAGATAATTATTGTGAAGGGATGTACGAGGGCGGTTTAGGAGGACACAATCCCTTGCATTTGCATTAACAAATCAGGAAAACATAAAAAAAAAATTAGTCAGGATTGCCCGGGATTCGAACCCAGGTAGTCTGGAATCAGAGTCTAGCACATTACGCTATGAGCCAACGCTGTCGGTGACTTTCATGCAATAGCGCCGATTTTTGAAAATTTCATTGGTATAGGATAAGATTTCGGAATTGTTGTGTATTAAAAAAATACATAAATAGGTTTCTTAATAATTATTAATAAATTATAATTTAAAGAAGACCCAATCTCAACACGTTTTCAAATATCAGTAAACATTTTTACTGTGTATATAAATATATTAGTAACGGTTTATTAAAACAAGTACGGATACGGGAGTATTCAAAAGAGGGAGCGAAGCTACTTGATTAAGAGTTTGTCGAAGAACACAAAAGTAAAATAATTCGCAGATCGTTGATCTATTTGGTGGTTGTGCCCGGTTATAGCTAAGCATTAAATGTTCGTAGCTTGTTCACGCATTCATGGAGTGTAATGGTGGTGGTACCGGGTCATGCTAGGTGACTAGCCCAGACCCCTTGACCACAAGGTCACTAAAAACTTTATCCATCTTGCCAATCGGAGGTCACGTTCGATTTTTATCGTTAGACGTGACTCACGCACGCTCGCTGATAGTACTTGAGCATTACGCATTGATGATGATAAAGATGATGTTCTGTGATAAAGTTTCTAGCAAGAAACACTAGTTGATGAGCATTACGCATTGATGATGATAAAGATGATGTTCTGTGATAAAGTTTCTAGCAAGAAACACTAGTTGATGAGCATTACGCATTGATGATGATAAAGATGATGTTCTGTGATAAAGTTTCTAGCAAGAAAACACTAGTTGATGAGCATTACGCATTGATGATGATACAGATGATGTTCTGTGATAACGTTTCTAGCAAGAAACACTAGTTGATATCAATTCTTAGTAAAAGTTTTTACTGCTCCAAGTCTTGATTATTATTTATTTGTTTTTTGTTCCGCAACACATTAATTAATTAATGTGTCACGGGGATGACAAAAAAGAGCATCTCCAAACACAATAAACAATGAACAACAACAATAACAATAAATATATTAAAAATATAATAACAATTGATTGGTTGATCTTGAGTTTCATTCTCATTGATACGACAAGTGGTGAATTTATGTTGAGATTGACGGAAAATTATTTAAACAATTCATACCGTATGCGCCCTTAAATAAATAAATAAATAAATAAATAAATAAATAAATAAATAAATAAATAAATTGTATTTAAAGTCTACCCACTCAGTTATATAACTGATTTTCAGTGGGGGACTTTAAGTCAAAGCGACCAAGCCAACCCTTTTTTTTGAGTTGTTATACACTTCGGCCCTTCACCCCAAATCATCCACGACAGAAGAAAAAAACAAATCGATAGGGTGATACATTTTCACATTTTATAATCATTCACGCTAGCTGGGAAAAATACCAAAAGAAATGGCTCTTCTTTTATTTCGTCAAGAAACATCTATTATTCCACTTGTCGCTGTGTCGACTTGTAAATGCACCAAGCGAAGATTTAGGGTACCTACGTTCATTTCATGCTTCTTCATCCGATATCTAAACCATGCAAGCGAAGTGAAGAGTTCCGCTCTTCTAGTGTCAACCAACGCTGATCACAGATTATACAACGCGCTACGGAGCGGCATAAAACTCTACAGTGTTGGCTAGAACGCTCTAAGCGTTTGACTTTGATTCCGGTGGTCCCGGGTTCGAATCCCATCGACACCGGCAATCCTGACTGAAGGTTTATCCGAGGTCTTCCTCAGTCGTTAATACGAATGCAAGGGATTGATCTCTTCGGCCATCCCTTCACAATTGTCCTATCCACAACATAAAACCTTGTTCACGCAAAAGTCGAAGCATATTGCATCCTATAACAGGTTCAATTCACTCGGTAAAAATAATGAAATTATATTCATAGTGGTCACTGTAAGTGATTGCCAACCGTTCGACGCATAATGCTTAAATAGACTTGTCCAATCATCAAATGAGTTTTTATCATTTTACTGTTAGCAGGTGGGAATAGAATTTGCATATTTTCCTTGTGGCGAGTGAATTCTCTAGAGTGAAACGAAACACTCATTATTGTGAGTGAGAGTGTGATTACACCGCAAATAAATGCTCAGATGAAGTTCACCATTACAATGAATAGGGTTGTTTGCTGTTAAGCATCGCACTCGATAGGCCTAATCTAAGATCATTTTATCGATGGCGTCGGCCTTTTATAAGCCTCCTACAACTGCAGGCATAACTACCATAGCCCAGACGGTCACACTGAGCTCCTACAAGTCATAAGCACATAATATTATATGGATACGATTGAATACAGCATTTATGCATCTATGTAATTAGATTTATTTAGTTGTCCTCCTTTGTAAATCAGTTTTTATAACTGAATAGGATAGACGTTAAATAAATAAATAAATAAAAATAAATATCATATTCTATATGAATCAACATTTTAAAATATGATAAAACTATAAAAACAGTACAACATATATATTTTTTTCTTAAAGTATAATACAATAAGCCAATATTAGAATAAAAATACTAACAAATAATATACATATGGGAAGTTCATTATATTCATCAATTTATATTACTATTATGATTTGATTGGTAGGTACCCCCCTCCCTTACAACAAGCAAATGCCACGAGAAGGTAGTAAATTGGACTTTGTAATCCCATTCAGAAATAATATAATATGATTTTAGGTCCAAAGAGTATCATAAGTCAGGAAATAAATTGGAAATGAATAACGTAAAGAATATTCCTAGCCTACTTGAATTGCTAATTTAATAATATTGATATAATCATTGACTCATTGTTTTGTTAATGACGGCACTAATAACATATTCATTACGATTCAAATTGTGCTTAACGAATGACAACACAAGTATCTCTCTTGTTATGGTAAATTTCTTACTCCAGCATAAAATAAAATGCCATTTGTAATTCTCGAGTAAATTGCTATGTTGTGGCTGCTACTACACGGGCAACTCCTGTATTCAAGTCAAGCACACGAGTAGGGTAGTATTCTATTGTTTTAAACATAATGTATGATGTACGATTTAAGCGCATAACATTAATGGACATTGAAAAGGTAATAAAAATAATGTAAATTTACATTATTTTATTTTATGTTATTTATAGTTTCCTATTGTAATTTGCACCGTTATAATACAGATATCATTATTTTTATATTAAAGACAAGATTAATACAAGATTAAAATAACCATTGCGTGTAGCAGATGTTTAGGTGCACCTGCACATAATTTATTATTTAAATATATATGTCCTAGAATCCAAAATATTAGTCAATGATTTAGGTATAAAATTATTTAATGTATCGACACTATTTAAACGTGCATTAAATCAGATCAATAGTCTAAATACACCGATTGCATAAACGTTATTTCCTTGCAGGAACCAGACTTTAGATCCATGGTAATTATTTATTATCGCGATCGTTTTCGATCTTAGAACTTAAGCAATTGAACTATACACTCTAGAGTTAAATTCAGTGAACATTATACTCTTGTCTAGTATGCAATCAAATTACCTCAACACTTAAACTAAATGGTCAAGCTTCGTGTTGAAAGCTGCACTTTCCTCGGAAAGCTCATTAAAGCAATCAGCTTAATTTCCCAAGAAGGCTAATAAAGTCAGGCTGTACTTAGCGCCTAAATGAAAAGGAAACTGCTTGAAACATCCCACCAACATAAAACTAACGAAACCTTTTGTTTCATTTAGAGTAAAATCATGAGTGAGAATCCGAAAGAAATACTATTGTACTTAATCCAATCAACGGTGAGCGTGTGAATATGCAAATTATTGCTCTTTTCTACTTAGACTGTCTGAAGGAACTGTTATCTATTCCATATCGTTTGAGGATATATTTCATCTCTTATATCAGCCGGAAATACAAAAGTGATTTTTTTCTATCTTTCCTTACTTCCAAACAAATTAACATTCAGGTTGGGAGAATCTTTAGATCCAGTGACTTGGGCTACTTTTAAATATATCCACGATACACATTGAGTGATTATTTCCAATCACTTAGAGGGCTTTTCCCCCCTTTTTTCCATTTCCTGTACACAATCAACATTTGAATGGAACACTTTTTGAAAGTAACAAATGGGTGAACAAACATCAACACCCAATCAATATTTTTTAGTTTGAATCATACTGACACTGAATTATACGAGTTTTACTTTAGTTAATTAAACATAATAAAATGTTATGATTATTAAGCTAACTTACCTAAGAATACTGTTTTTTTTTCAGCTTAACATAGATTAAATAATAATTTAAAATAAATACTAAATAATTCCTCAATCATGGTTTAATTTGTATTGCCTCAAAACTACAGGCTACGACATTATCACATTTCATTGCACTTCAAATTTGAATTATACAATACTTGAATAAGTTGTCAAAAACTGTTGTCTTATTATACATTTCGTTGTTATATTATTATTTCGAACTTTGTACAATACATTTTTTCGTGTATGCAAATATGTATAATTTTATTTAGTTGTCATTTGTAAATCGACTTTAACAACTGAATAGGATAGACTAAAATTATTAAATAAATAATACAACAACAAAAAACGTAAGACACTAACAAATTACATGGAAAAAAACAGCATCCTGCCAAATACATTTTTTAAATTTCCATTTATTATTTACGAATAAATTTTACGATATTTTAATTACGTGCATTATCGTTCCAGCTAATTTAATGACGCGATGAGTACTAAATATAAAGTAGGATGACCCTAAGGTCAACAGTAAACCGTGAACAAATGACTGCACATACGATAAGGTTTGAACTCTACTAGAAAGTCAAACGATAGTGATTTCTTTCAAGGTCATACAACGCAGCTATTAATATTGATGTATCTAGCTGACGTCTAGTAGTGATCAGTTAGGCGGGGCCTGGTTAACAATGTTGTACGGTTCCAAGTTCGAATCCCGATGTTAGCATTTTTATATATGATTTTACAAAGTTATCCTCCTGGACACCATTCAGGAGTTTTACAACTGTGACATGTATATATTCTATTTAGGCTTTAATTAAATTACAAAAGTCTTCAACGTATTGCACGTAACTTAATTGGTATATAACTTAAGTCAATATAAGTTATAAATAGTTCATTATTTGTATATTATCACACATTGCAAAATTTATATTTTTTATATAGTGATTTGGTGTAAGATTGATCTTCAATGATTGAACCTATTGCTCATCCTAAAATTAAGATAATTAAATTGAATTGCATTGGATAGGACATAAGTATTTAATTATTAGCATTAGATTATCGTAGATGCAGTAGAGATTAGTAAAATATATCAGAATACGTGCAGGATTAATTTGTGAGCCCTTTACACCGACAAGGGTAGCTGGTATAGCTCATGCGTATCGCGTGAGACTCTGATTAGGGTAGTCACTGGTTCGAAACCAGCCACCGGCAACTGTTGTATGGTTTTACGAATGCCATGGATAAAGTCCTCTCAAACAGTTGGACTTCCCCTTCACAACGACCCTAACACCTTGTTGGTAACCTGAAGAGTGTCTAAAACTAATGTTTACTCTTTAAACGGGCATTCCTATTAAAAATAGGTTATTTAGGGCCCTTTAACGTTTTGCGTCTATGAAACGACATTATGGTATTTGTTCATGTAGGCACCAAGTCTAGGATATGCCCTCAAGCACGCCTTACCACCCCTACCTTTAAAATTAAAATCAGTGACTCAAATGTTATAGAACAATTAACTTTCATTGGTATTATAGTAGTAAACAGTCTTGCGTAAGTTATTTGTCAAAAATAACTGAAAGTTACTCTAAAAGTAACTTTTAAGAAATAAATGTTAACTTAATTGATTTTCAGTATAATATGTATTAATTCTAATAATACTACTGTAAGGAAGGAATTAATTATTGACTGGATACAGCCACTTTGAGAGGGGTTTTGTTGTTATATTATTTTAAATGGTAATGTTTGTTTCAAAAGTGACTTGAGATTTGCATTGAAAATGCGTAGTAAATAGAAACTTACAACGATAAAAGTTACTGCTGTGAAAAAAAGAAACGCGCGTTACCATAAATGCTTTCAAGAAGTTACAATATACTCGACACTGGTAGAAAACTCAACATTAAGGCTCAGACGTTATTGATGAGCGTAGCGAGCAAAGTGAAGATTCCATTCCACTACACTGGAGAAAAAAATCCGGAATGTTTTTCTTTCATTTTTTCTGTTTGTATTTTTGTGTGTTTGTTAATACGATTCCGGCTAAACCGATACTCCAATTGCAATGAAATTTTCTGGAGGCCTTCAAAATATCTGAACTTAGAACTGCCACGTTTTTGAATATCGCAATTTTACGATTTTTTTTATTTCTAAAAACATTCTTCGACTTATAACTCCTACATGCTTTATCCGATTTTAATGATTTTTTCACAGAACCCAGAAAATCTGCATAACACATGGCAGCTCAGTGCATCAATTACGCTCATCCAACAACGCGCCTGAAAAAGCGTTTGCGAAGCTTCCTAGTTATTTAGCTTATCGTAAATTGTAAATTTAAATATGCCTACTCTTCCCCCTTATCTTAAAATAAATGACTATAAATGTCTCATTGCGTCACCGCCATCGATATCAGTTTCTATGCCTCGTTCTGTTTCCCTGTTTCTTCTGACGTCACGCGGTGAAGAATCAAGGGGGCGTGGCTTCTCGGGCCTTGAGCTTCTGACAGCTTGCACAAACAAATAGTTAGACAGTGAACTACTAACAGCTTGTAATGTAACAGATTCTATTTTAAGACGGTGTAGATGAACTCGGGCAAACTCTTTTTACAATGTTAAACGTCAACATTAAAAAAAAAAAAAACGCTTTATAGATGAGCTGAATCCAGTGAAATTCTACATACAGTCTGGACTCTGTACATATTACTTTTTGACCTCCAATTTTATCCCAAATTTTGGAATGTTGTTAATAATGGATACACGCATGTTCCGGCCAGGCACATTTCAAATAATTGTCTCTTATACAACGTAATTGACTGAAGTAATTATATAGAACTAAAAATTTAAAACAAGACCAGTTCTTGAGACATAACGAGATTCCGAGAAAAGATTTGAGATTGTTCGTGAGTATTGGGGATTTGTGTAACTTTTAAAGGAACCAGCAACACGTAAGTTCAAGTTGTAAGTTTGTAAAAATTGTGATGTTTCTTGTGGAAATCCCTCTCCTCTTCTTTCGTATTAAGAAGCTGAAAAAACAGTTAACATTTATAATCTTTCGTGGGAAGCCTGCCCAGGGTGCAATTCATGCCCCTCTTCAGGTCTAACTAGGTATGTTGCGGATAGGACAATTGTGAAGGGATGTCCGAGGGCTGTTTAAGAGGACTTTATCCCTGGTATTCGCATTAACGATCGAGGAAAACTTCGGAAAACCTTCAGACAGGATTGCCGGTCTCGACGGGGTTTGAACTCGGGACCTCTCGAATCAGAGTCGCGCGCTTGACGCTCGAGCCAACACTGTAGGCAAAAAAATGAATAAACATTCAGTCAGGATTGCCGCTGACAGAGACCTCCCTATTCACAGTTTCACATGTTTAGCTTGAGCAACATCTGACGACATCTTCTTTATTATGTTGGTTATGATGGTTCACTCAATAGAAATTTTGCTTATTGGGTGTTGGCAGAAGTTGTCTACGCTAGGCCTTTGATTTTGAAGGTAAAGAACAATTTTTAGAAAATTAAGTATTTTGAGATCAATTGAAAATTATTGTTGTCATCACTCATAGTTATGAACTTATGATTACATAATACGTTTAAAAAATAACATCGGAAATGTGAGTTTATTTATGAGCATTCCAAGGTCCAAGGAAATTGATGAAAGGTAGTTCTAACAATACAAATTAAACTAGTATAAATATGACTTAATTTCATGATATTTAAACATTTAAAAATTAAGAAAATTCAAACTTGAAATTGCTGCCAAGTTAAATATTCTCCATCTATCATACCACGATTTTTGAACACGATGCATTCTTACAAGTTACTCAATGCTCATGTAGCTTATGGTCTATGTTTACAAATCTGCATCATGTTAATGTTAATATCATGTAATAATATACACATGCACATTTTAAAAAAAAATTGTCTATTTTGCAGTTCTTAACGTGTCATGTCCATGAACATTATTATTTAATTTTTCCGCTTGATTTGTAATACCATTGAGAAAAGTACGCATATCCGCTCTTACTACTTGTATTAGCCCGACAATAAAATGAAAAAAAATATTGAAATAAACTGCTCTCTGTCCTAGATGCCTCAGTTAGCGTGGCGTTGTCGCATGGTCCTCCTGCTGCTGACGTGCCTGACAGCTGTGGTGCTGTCTCAGACGTTCCAATACTCTCGGGGCTGGACCAACGGGAAGCGGGGACCCAGCCCCCAAGGTCACGGGGTGTGGTCAGCTGATAAGGACGCCCCGTGTCATCTGAGGCTGTTCCTAGGAGGACGGGACTCGCATCAGGTGAGCGACTGCCGCAACTACAATAATATTCACTTGACGCGATCCTCTGTGGAGGATTCACCCTGTCCACCACCTCCTAGATGCTACAACTCGCCGCTCGGGGGTGCAACAAGGGTAGATTTGATTGATTGGATATTGCTTAACGTCTCATATAAATGCACTTTGGCTATTCGAGACGATGAGTGGTGATAGATGAGGATGAAGCATGAACAGAGGGTAGGGGGGAAATCCGGTACCGGCACGTAGACCACTCCTTTCGTAAAGTACCAAGGGGACCATCCGAAAGGACGGGGTAACCTTGACAGTCATAGGTTCCTCCACTAACCCGGACTGCCGAGCAGACGTCGATGAGAACGAAGCCGTTACACTAGCTCTCGAACCCTCCATCTGCTCTAACCAGCGGTGTACGTGAGTTTCAGGGCAGAGCGGTCACCCACTCTACCCCTGACCAAACCGCTGGCTCAGGCTCACTAGCGCTTTAGAGCCGAATATGAAGACTGTCAGGCAGTGGTGGATGTAGCCCTGATTCATGGGGGGTTGATGTTTTCTCAAGATTTTCAGATAATTATAAAAAGGAAACGAGCTTGGAAGCAGTAGCGTAGCTATGAGGGGGTGGGGTGGTTTTTGCAAAACCAGTATATTATCTTAAAGTTTTCGCCGTCAGTGCTTATTATCGCCGAAGGCGACAAAATATGCGAATTTGCAACTTTCCAAGGCCTAAAACAGGTTTAAAATCTTTATTGCCAGCTGACCAATAGATTGGATGACCACAGGGATCCAGCGTACTAGACAGTACAAAGTCAAAGAACATAATAATATACATGTTTGTATGAACATATTTACAAATGTAACAACAAACGTATGAAATTAATGTGCATTGTTTGACGTGTTCTTTTGTGTGTCTAGCTCTACTTCCCGTGCGAAATGTTCCGACATTTCCCGAATGACATCGCCGAACATTACCGAAGAAAACCGATGCTTGAAGTTCCAACTTCTCCGATTGAAAACGACGCCACCAATGAAGACGAAATAATATAATCAAAACACACTATAAAATACTCATATTGAAATTATTATGTTAAGTATCCTACATTTTACTTCATGTCTATTTTAAACAATTTCAAAACTTAATAAATAGTATGCAATATTATAACTTTTTAAAGGCTTAGTAAGATATGAACAAGGTAAGCCTGATTATATAACTTTCTTAAGATTGATTCTAACTTAAAATGCAGATTTATTATTACACAAATTCCAGCACTTCTGTACATAACTCATCTCACACTCATAAATACTGCAATGTCCATTCTATACCTCTAATGACTTAATACTTCTCTCTCATTCTATCAGAGTTTCTTGTAATTGATGTCTGAATAAAAATATTATGTTGAGAATCAGTCAGCCTGGTATGTGTTATTCATTATAAATGTTCTACTCCTTATTCCTAAATAATAAAATTTAAATTTCTCCACCTTTTTATACTATTATTTCAATATTGTGCTTGATTGATTATAACATCTGTAGACTTATGATGTGTTTAAAATATTATTTTTGGGACAAACTCAGATACGTTCGCACTAAACAGTTATTTAGTTATTACTTAATAAAAAAACACAACCTACTAGAAAAAGCAGTGAAAATCATTATTTTATCGCTTATCAAGCATTTAAAAAAAATACTGTTTTAATTTTCATAACCACAATAATTAATTGTAAACAGTTTATCCCACACGAAACAAAGAACTTAAAAAAAGCATTGAGATGTAAAATAAGGGGCCAAGATTATGTACACTTCTACATTTTCGCACATTAATTCGAAATTTCACTTTGCCCCGTGACTGCATACTTGCAAATCTTGGCAATATTTGAATTGCAATTATATTGTTGTAAACGTAAAACTTCGTTACAATTTATTTTGCCAAGTTTTGCAAGGATCCAGTCACGGGGAAAAGTTAAAATTAAGTTTTAATACGGCACTTCTCGCTATACACGTACGACCTATCTTGACCACTTTATTTACCTAAATTCATACTCTAGTAAAAACGATCAGACTGACGAACGCTCAAAGATAATGCGCTTCACTATATACACGTGGTTCTTTAACATTCTCTTTAGATGTTGATTTACAAACATTAAATTTATTAAAGAAAACCTCGAACATGCGCAAAATATGGTCAAAAATGGGCATTGAAAAAATCCACATTAAAATGCTTCCAAAAGGCACTGAAAATTGAATAGCACATGAGCATATTATATTAGCTACCTTTCCATGAAATTTTAGAATTTACTTCAGTTTTCTGGCTTAACTAACTTTGAGTTCTCGTTTATAAATGAAAAAATACTTCCATTAAAAATTGATATTTTATAATAATATAAATAATAAATTGATGTAATTTATTTAATTTAATTATAAACCAAGTTCATAACTCTAATATTATTGAAAAAAAGGTCGTTGAAAATTTCGGCGAATTCACATTCACATACCTTGATCTTGAGCAAACGTAAAAAACAAAACAATTTCTTGAATCAATTCTTGAGAAAAAAGAATATTTGTTATTTAAAAACATGTCACAGGTTTTGACTTAAAAATTAAAAAGATAATTACTCATATCTTCCAAGCTGGGGGCGTTTTTTAAATAAGTGAAGTTCGTAAGAAATGTGTACATACAATTTGGCATGGCTGATAATAATCTTCTCGACTCTGCTGCTACTGCAAGGTAGGTCAAAGTTTAATGTTTTTTTAGGTTACAACGCAACTGTCAAAATATTTTTTCTGGAGCTACCAGTATAATGATAATTTTTCTTTATCATATCAATTAGTTATATAAAAACTTGAACTAGCGCAAATTTAACACACAGTAGTGTTGGCAGTTGGGTGGTCAGATGTCCCAAGAAATCACAGATAGCACCTAGTCTCGTTTTCAGCAAGTTGTGCTGTCCCTTGATTAGCTTAACGAAATTGGCAGATACGCAACAACTTTGCTTTCGATTTGAACGTAAAGTGGACATAAAAACTTGCAACGTCACACCCTACTAGCTGTTTGTAGGCCCTACCTTTTCGCTAGCCTACAAATTTTATAAATACAATCCCTGAATTCCCTATTTCTATATAATAGGCCTACTTAGTTAGCCTCATTTGGGCTCTCTAGTTTAGCCTAGGGTCAAAAATTAAAACTGTCATAAAAAGAAAAGTATTTTCACTCCGACAGAGGGGACTCATGCGTAACGCGTGGACTCTGATTAGGAGGTCACGGGTTAGAATCCCGCCACCGGCAATCCTGACTGAAGGTTTTATCCGAGGTTGTCTTCAGTCCTGAATGCAAATGCAATGGATTGAGACCACTTGAACAGCCATCGGACATCCCTTTACAAGTTTTCAAACTCCAAAATACCTTTATAAATACATGAAGAAGGAAATCATGTTTTGCTCTGGATCTAGGTTTTCTCTACGAGAGATTAAAATGCGTTATTTTCACATCTTGCACTTCGCGAATTCAGGTTCTAGCCCCTTGAAGCGCAGTAGGCTGTCTCTATATGTGGTCATTTTATAGTTTCTATACCGTTATTCATTAGCCTACTTATTACATAATTTAATTAGGCACATAGGCCTATTTCAAAAACACCTGTTTCAGACATAAGGTGGGTTTGGGGTGGCTATAGGCCTTGCCACATTTTCTTGGGAACACATCGGCTTGCCATGTTCTATCCTTCTTCCAATACGTCTTCTCCTTCCATAACTTTTCTCCTTCTATCTATCCTTTTCCTTGCTTCATTCCTTGTTCCTTTTCTTGGGTAAACAGAGTTTACTAGGAAGCTTCGCAAACGCTTTTTCAGGCGCGTTGTTCGATGAGAGTGTGCATTGAGCTGTCATGTGTTCATTAAAAAATAATTTTTCGATTGCGTTCAAATTTCAAACGAATATATTAATTCATAAAATTAAGGTTAACTGTGAAAAAATCATTACAATCGGATAGAGCATGTAAATGTTGTAAGTCGAAGAAATGTTTTAAAAATCGAAAAGAATCGTAAAATTACGATTTTCATGAGAAATAATTTTTCGATTGCACTCAAATTTCACACGATTATATTAATTTATAACATAAGGGTTCTGTGAAAAAATAATTAAAATCGGATACAGCATGTAGCCCTAGGTGTTCAGTCGAAGATTTTTTTAAAAGAAAAAAATCGTAAATGCGATTTTATGATTAATTTTTGATTGCGCTAAAAAACGTGGCAGTTCTTAGTTCAGAGATTTCGAAGGCCTAGGCCTAC
>JAMZAV010005798.1:0-91781 GCA_024449915.1 Sweltsa coloradensis
ACACCCGGTAGGTGCGCCCCTTCCCCGAAGACAAAGGAAAATCTCCAGCTCCCCCTCACAAAAAACGTGCGCTAGCTGTTCCAAGACGAAGTGAATCAAGTTTTTTCCAAAGTTTGCGATCTGTTCTAAAAATTTCCTTCGATCTCCTTTTGGGTTTAAAAAAATTTGCAAGTCCAATTTTACGGGTAGGGTGACGATGTTGTTGGTTCGTTTGCACTCGGGGCGCGTGGCACTTATGGAAAAAAATTACCAGAGAATAATATTCTGCACATCAGAAAAAATTTTTTTTTTGCCCACAGATTTGGGCAATGCGCCCCAAGCCCCCCCCCAACTGTTGCATTTAAATTTTTGGTTGGCGGTGTCATATCATCCGATGGGGGTGCTTTGGCGCGCATTTTGAAATACAAATTCACGTAGAAGTTTGAAAATATTATTATACTTTTAAAAGAAATGTTCATGTTTTTTTTAAAGGGGCAATTAATTTTTCAAAAAAATTATAAAATTTTAAAAGGGGGGAACAAATTAATATTTAAATACTTTGAAATTGTCTTATATCAGCCCAAAAAGGGTTACAATAGATCGCTAGAATAGCAAATACCTTTTATATTTGTGATCGAAAGTTTTTTACAGAATCATTCAGAATAATTAAAGTAAAACTACTTTCTACAAAATAAATACTAGATTTAAAAATAGTAACGACCGCCACCCGTTATGAGTACGGGGTTTTGTAAACAAATTATACCCATCTAGATTGTATGTTTGATTTTCGACATTTGTGATTGAAGTTACATAAACTAAATATCAAAATTTCCTACTTTTGTTAAAAAACCCTTTAAGTTCCCCCATGCAATTTTAAAAATTTAAAACTTAAAAAAAAAAAGTACAAAAAAAAAATTCTCAAACTCGAAGTAGATGCAAGTGTCTTTTTGTGTAAGCTTATAAAGAAAGCGGGGGAGCAATTATTTCTGCCCGGTTTAGCAAAAAAGGAAAACATTGATCGACATGAAATGTTGGGCTTTTCATTGGAACATTTTTGTAGAAGTAAACACGAAACTTCTGAAAATGGTACATGCATAAACCAGAGCAAGGTTGCAATGGGAAAGTGACCATATTGTGAGATGAGCAAATAATCAAATGACGACAGGTTTTCAACAAAACCGACATTGTTTTTAAAAACAAAAAGACTCAAAAAGTTTGATCATCGATGTAGCATTTCCCTCAGACCGCAAAATGTATAAAAAGGGAAACAAGAAACGCAAAAGATATCGAGACCTTCAAAAAGAAAATTTAACGAAAATGGAATGTCGTTGTAAGGTTGTTCCCATTATAAATTTGGGGCTTTTGGGACAATTGGAAGAAGTTTTTTAAGGAACCTCCAACATATCTCTGGGAATCACGGGGGGGGCTCCAGACTTCAAAAGGCAGATTATTAGGAACCCCCCAATACTAGCAAAGTTTAGTATAAAACATTGTTTTGTTATTTTTTGATGTATTTTATTTTTTAATGTTGTATATTTAATTGTTTTGTAATAGGGGGTTTTACTTTGAGGGGTGGTTTAGCTCTGGTGAAAGTCTTTTAAAAACCTTTGTAATGTTCTATTGGTGAAAAAAAGAAATAATAAAATAATAATAAATAATAATAATAAAATAATAATAATAATAATAATAATAATAATAATAATAATAATTTGATTACAAAATTTTATTACGACCGCCAGTTATAAAGACCAAACGATACATCACAACAGCCCGGATTTTAATAATAATTGACAAGAAAAAACAAGAAACAACCCTTATCGACGTTGCTATCCCAATGTGCCATAACGTCGAGACCACGTGGAAGAAAAAAATTGAAAAAGTATAGTGAACTTGCAATTGAGATCAAGAAGATGTGGAACAGAAAAAGGTAAATACAATCCCATTCATTATATCCCGCCAACGGCCATCATACCGAAGAAGCTACATGAAAGCATTAAACAACTAGATCTTCAACCCAATGTATAATCGAGACTCAAAAGGCAGTAATACTCAACACGTGTAGAAAAGTTCGTAAATTTTCTAAACTAAGAATGATACTTCGAGATTCCGAGACAGCTTCCACCTAAATTGGTTTTGTGGTTTCCCCCTAGTCCGAAGGAAAATGCTAGGTGGCGAGGGAAAAATCGGCCCGACCGTAACAGCAGAAAGAAAACATCATTACAACAATATTAAAATTTAAAAATACTTATTTAGTAAGAATTAAGAAAAGTAATAATGTATGAAATGGGGTACACATGGAAGTATTGACGTAAGTCCGACAAAGTTAGCCCCCCCGGTTTTTAAAAACCGGTTTGTATGAAATCACCCAATAAAATAATAATAATAAAAAAATAAAATAATAATAATAATAATAATAAAATAATAATAAAATAAAAACCCAGAACAACTGGAGATCAAAACAAGGGTAGATATCCAAAACACAATAGAAAATAAAAATAAACATACAATCTAAAAAAAAATCCTAGCTTTAGCTTTTACAACAGCCTGTCAGAGTTTGCGATATACAACCAAAACAAAAGACCTACATACCAAAACCCAAACATCCAAAGGAAATGAAAACGGTAACATAATGAAAAACCCTATTTTATCAGATTACTCACAAGACGAACTATCATTTGCAGAGTTATGGGGAAATTTATGGTCCACTGTAGCAGTAGAAAAATTTTTGGGGTTTTAAGGTAAAATTTACAACATTTTTTATGACAAAAAGAGAAAAAGTCGAAAGGGGAAAAAAGCGATAGTTGGGGGAAAACCCTTTAAATTAGGAGAGATATCGGTCGAGGGAAACAATACATAATGGTAATCAATCTTAAAATGTAATAAGATCTGCTAAAATATATTTGAAAGATTCAGGTTCAACAAAGCATGAAAACCCTAACAAATTCATTCACGAAAATTTGGATCACTTAAACAAAAAGTAAGTGCTCTTGCTAAGAGATTAAAAATATAAAAAATGATTATTAAAAAAGAAAAAACGAATGTTTAAAAAAAGGGAAAAAAAACGTTATCCCAAAAAACTATCTAGTCCCCAAAATAAAAGGAAATGGAAAAACCAACTATGACAGAGATAAAAGGTTTTTGGACAAATATGGGAAACCCGGCAGCACAAAACCCAGGATGCAATGGATTCAAACGAAATAGCTAGGTGAGCGATATTATAAATGAGATACAAAGGTAAAACTTTGAAATTAAAGCGAAAACAGTGCTACACATAGCGAAAAGCACCGGGTAATGACAATATACAAAAATTTTGGTATAAAAATTCAATACACCACAATCAAATAAAAAATGTCTCAACGTTTTTTAAAAATGGAGTTAAAGAAATATCCAAATTTCTTTATAAAAGGGAGAAACCTTTTTCAAACCGAAGGATAATGATACGAAGAACCCAATTAAATATCGGCCAATAATGCCTACCAACTATATTAAAATAGGATTTATGCATAAAAAAAAAGTATATAATCTTTTGCGAAGAACACAATATCAGGGAGGAAAAACAAGGTGCTGTAAGAACTACAGGGATGTAAAAAACAATTTTATCGACTTACTGAAATGAACGGCACCAAAAAGAAAAGGAATATTCACAAAACTACTTGACTACAAGAAAGTTTAGACTCAACACCAACACATGGCTTATTAAATTTTTACAAATATAAAAAATCAACCCATATTGAACTTTTGAAGAAAATAATGAAGACATGGAAACAAACCCTAAAACTAAATATGAAAAACCAGCAGAAATTCAGACCCAACCCAAACAAAGGGGCATTTCCAAAGGGACTCATTAATGCTTATGGTTTTGTCTGTCTTTAAACCCACTGTCGCTTTGTTTAAAACGAATCAACATGGGTTTTTAAATAAGGAAAATAATATGGTATGTCACACAATTTCTCCCTATTCTACATGGGGTGATCTAAAGTTTTATGCATCAAATATTGCTCAACTAAAATTTAAATCAATACAACTTAGAATTTAGTCAAGTATCTGCAGAAGTTTTGGGGTGACAAATGGGAAAAGAAAATATCGAAAAGGGTAAGGTTACGCAAGCAGAAAACTTCCAGCTAGATGAGGGGAAACAGGATTGGAAAAAGGACGATAAAAATGTTTCAAATATTTAGGATTTTCCCCAAAACGCCAGAATTGAACAAAAAAATGAAAGCAAAAATTTTAGTACATACAAGAAACGACAAGTCTACCCCAAAACGCAACTAAACGGTAAAAACAAGATCACAGCAAATAAAAACATATGCTATACCAGTACTGCAATTCTTTGGAACATTAAATGGCGCGACAGGGCATCCCGCGTGGAAATATAACTTACTACACTTACCCAAACACAGAATACATCATCCTAATCAGCAAAGAGGAGTGACACTTCCCAAAAGAAAAAGGAGGACGGGGCCTCATGTCTGAACAAATTTATTATAAAACAAATAACATTTAAGAAAATACTTATTTTTCAAAGACCAACCTATCCACACTTTATAGGGCTGTGGTGCTAGCTGCGAAACATTAATCCCCTCAATCTACAAACGAAAATGTTATCTACAAGGGAACTCATAAAAATGCGCTGAAAAGAGTTACGTCTCTCTCCTAAAAGGAATTTTTAAAAAAAAATATAAAATTTAAAAAATAAATTTTAAACAAGGGGGGAAATTTGGGGAAAAAAATTTTATTTTTATTAAACAATAATTGGAAAAAATTTTAAATAATAATAAAATAATAAAGATCATTAGAAAAAGTGTTAAATAAAAAAAAAATTATTTTTATTATTTTTTTCAAAAATTAAATTAAAAAAAACCAAGTTCATTATTTATTTTTTTTAAAAAATGTAATTTTAAAAATTATTAAAAAAAACCCAAAAATACAATATAAATTTAAATTTTTTAGACCCCTTTAACATTAAAATAATAAACATTTTTAAAATTTAAAAAATTACAAAAAAAACAAAAAAATATTTTTTTTTTTAGTTCCTCCCCAAAATTCCTATAAAGTAAAATAAAATTATAATTATAACTTAATTAACCAAAAATGTAAAAAAGGTAAAAAAAATTTTTTATATAAAGGCTACACCCAAAGGGAAAAACTACAGAATGGGTTAAACAAAGTTTTAAACCCCAAGAACATTTAGACCAAAGGGAGTATTCAAACAGTTTAAAAGTTTAAATCTAAAAAGAAAGCACAGTCCTCCTCCCCGAATGGTTTTTCGGTTTCCCCAATCCCAAACAATGTAGGGTGGGGGCAGAAAATCCCACGACCGTACCCAAAAAAAAAAAAATCATCCAAACAATATTAAAAACATTTTTTTAAAAGAAAACAAAAAGATTAATAGGGGAAAAAAATAATGACGAAAATTTAAACAGTTAACGGTTTTTAAACCCGTTGTAAAAAAAAAATTAAAAAAAAAATAAAAAATAATAATAATAATAATAATAATATGTAATAATAATATAGCATTAGAAAAGAATGTTCAAAGAAAAGGAAAAACAGTTTTACCAAAAACTATCTAGTACCGAAGAAATAACAGGAAATGGAACAACCAACTAAGGGAGATAGAAGGAGTCTTGGGCAGGAAATGGGGTAACCCGGGGTAGCACACACAGGAGGGCACAATGATTTCAAGACGAAAGAGTTAGGTGAGCGATGTTAATGAGATGAGATTCGAGGTATAACGTGATGAATTAAAGTCGACAATCAGTGATACACATAGCTGGAAAGCACCAGGGTAATGATAATATTCACAAAATTTTGGTTATAAGAAATTCAATACTACTCACAATCAATTAGAAAATGTCCTCAACGAGTTTATAAATGGAGTTAAAGAAATACACGAATTCTTTACATGAAGGAGTAACCTTTCTCCAAACCGAAAGATAATGACACGAAGAACCCAAGTTAAATATCGGCCACTTACATGTCTACCAACTATATATAAAAATATTGACTTCATGCATAACAAATAAAGTATATAAGCTGCGAAGAGAATACAATTATCATGGCCGATGAACAAAAAGGAGCTGTTAAAGAAATCGCAGGGATGTAAAGAACAACTCATTACGACTATTACTGTAATGAACCAGGCACACATAAGGAAAAGAATATTCACGTAAACTACATTGATACAAGAAAGCTTATGATCACACCACACACATGGTTATTCAGATTTACAAATATTATTAAAATCAACCCAGTAATTGTAAACTTTTGAAGGACAGTAATGAAGACATGGAGAACAACACTAAAAACTGAAATATGAAAAACAAGCAGCTAGACTACAGATCAATCAAATTGAATGTGCATTTTCCAAGGTGACTCATTAGGCACATTATGGTTTGTCCGTCATTAAACCCACTGTCGCATATGCTTAACGAATCAACATACGATTAAAATAAGGACAATAATGTGGTATGTCACACAATTTCTCACCTATTCTTCAGGATGATCTAAAGTTTATGCATCAAATTTGTTCAACTAAACAGTGTAATCAATCCATACTACATTTGAATTTAGTCAAGATATCTGATGGAGTTTGGAGTAGACAAGTGTACGGACGTAAATATCTCGAAAAGGGAAGGGTTACGCAGGCAGAAGAGTTCCAGCTAGACGATGGCAAATAGGATTGGAGTAATGGGGCATGATAACGACGTTACAAATATTTAGGATTCTCACAAGCTGCCAGAATGAACATAAAGTAAGAAAGAAAAATTGATAAGATACTACAAGAAGCGACTAAAATCATCCTCAAGACGCTACTAAACGGATAAAAGCAAGATCACAGCAATAAATACATATGCTTATACCAGTACTGACATATTCATCGGAATCATTAAATGGACACAGACAGACATCCAGGCGCTGGAAAAATATTAAACTCGTACTACACTTACTAATAACAGAAGCATCATCCTAAATCAGCCAATAGAGAGGATTGACACTTACAAGAGAACAAGGAGGACGAGGCCTAATTTGATCTGAACAACTTATATATAAAACAAACTAGAATGTAAGAAATTTTTTTTACAAAAGAGCAACCAAATCAACACTGCATAGGGCTGTGGTGCTAACTGACAAATCATTAACTCCACTCAATCTAGCAAACGAAAAATGTCACGTACAAGGGAAAATCATTGGAAGAAACTGACGCTTCAAAAGAGTTACGTCTCTCAGAAAAGACCCTACACAAGAGAACATTTGATGAACTACATAAAGGTCACATAGATATTAAAGCATCAAATAGGTGGTTAAAACAACGGGGAAACTATTTGGAGAAACAGAAAGGTTTTATGCTGGCTATTCAAGACAGAGTGATTGCAACGAAAAATTATATAAAAAACGACATTTATACAGATGCGACAGTAAAACGATCAATGTAGCACATGTAGTGCAAGGGTGAAACAATCGAACAAATCATATCGGGTGCCAGGTCACTATGTCAAACGGTACCTCTACGACATAACCATAAGTAGCTAACATTATTCACCCAAAAACTAGCAATCAAGTACACTCATCATACGACAAACACTTACTACAAATACAAAACGGAGGAAAGTACTAGATAGCACAGATTTCAAATATATACGACCGCCACAGTTATAACAAGACCAAAACTATACATCACACAGAACGGATATAATTATATGACAAGAAGAACAAGAAACAACTACCCTTATTGACGTTGCGCGGTCCAATGGGCCATAACGTGCGAGACTACATGGATGAAAAAAAATTGACAAGTATATTGAACCTTTCAATTGAGATCCAAGAAGATGTGGAACAGAAAAAAGTGGTAAATACACCACATACGTGATATCGGCTACTGCATCATACCGAAAGAAGCTATACATGCAAGCAATTAAACAACTAGATCTTCCACCCAATGTTATGTTTACATCGAGATCAAAAAAAGGCTAGTAAAGTAGTAATACTCAAACAGTGTAGAATAGGTCGTAATTTTTCTAAACTAAGATAGATTACTTCGACGATTCCGAGACAGCTTCCACCTGACATGGTTTCGTGGTTTCCCATAGTCACGAAGAGCAAATGCTAGGATGGCGCCGAGAAGTCGGCCACGACCGTACACAGCAGAAATTAAAAACACACATCTCAAACTATATTATAAATGACTTATTTAGTTAGAGTTAAGGACAAGTAATAATGTAGGTATCTAACATAGATAAAAAGGGGAAGTATTGACGTAAGTCCGTACAACATGTTAGCTCCGGTTTGACGAGTGTATTGAAATAATCCAATAAAATAATAAAAATAAATAAAAAACGAACACAGCGAAAATGATCGTAACATATTTGATTTTCTCTAATTTTTCGGGCTGATGAAAGCATCAAGCAGAAATAAGAATAATAATCATAATTAATAATAATAATTAGTCAATGATAGCAGTTGTAATAAAAGTATGCCCCGACTGGGATCGAACCGGAAACCTTGGCCTTAACGGCCCATAAGCTCTGCCCAATTGTGCTTCTGAGGACATAAGGACACATTTCATTAAAAACTGCTATTTCGTTGTGACTGTGTGACATCCATGATAATATCGAACAGAAGCTGCAATGAAGCTGTCAGTACTGAAAGAACGCATGGAAAATCAATCACTTCTCATCTCCCATGAGCTAACATAGCTTTTTTTTGTTTTAACATAATGTTCTCAAAGCGCTCGGCTTCCACAAAATCGTTACGATCACTGATACGCACTTCCATACGATGCTGCATGCAGATGGGTAATGTCAACCACGGCCAACGCACATGGGGGCCGATTATGTGGGGGCTCAGGGTGAAGCACCCCTCAGATGTTTGGAGGGGTGCGCAGCAACCAAAAAATCCTGACTAAATAAAAGTTAGACCTATAATTGTCAAAGTTTGAGGTATTTTAAAAAAAATGTTTCTATTTTTCACTTGGAAGCAATGGAAGTGAATTATTAAAGCAATGTTTTGCATTGAACATATTTTTGACAACTTTAATGGTAATCACAATTTGAATTAGAACCCCCCAGGAGCCAGGACCCTGTGGATTGTTTTTCGCTAACCCAACTTAAAATCTCAAACTACTTGACCACGTGTTAGTAGTAGTAGCACCAGTAGTATGTCACCTTAGAATTGTGGTATACGTTTTTTTAGAGGCCATTTTGTTTTGAATGTGCAATCATTGAAAACGCTACTCTCTACTGTCTTTAAATTTACATAACTCGGGACTCGGTTAAACCGATTGTTTTTTTTTTTTTAAGATTTGTAGGTATCTGTATGCTCCCTCATATATACAATCAATTTTTAATAAACATAGATTCACATTGTTATTTAAGAGGAGTTGGCAGACACGGCAAAAAATAGTTGTAAAATAATTTCACAAAATGTGATTCAAGCTAGATTCGACACATTTTTTTTGGTTGTCAGCAAGATGTTTTTATACTTGATTATGATTTAAAAATTATTTCACGATCTAAAGCTTATAAAAAACAAAAGTATAGATTTTTTGGAGTTTTAGAAGATAAGCGCTGAGGGATGAGCAGCTTCAGGGGATGGAGCGCTATTCAACTATGTTTCTAATCCAACTTCATTTCTTCATTGTTAGCATAGAATTATAATATGAAAGTAATTTTCAACCAACAATGCAAGCAAATGGTAAAACTATAAATGATATTAACAATGTGTTCTGAAGATATTTTAATAATAGTTCAATTTTACAGGGTTTGCAGTTTAAAAAGTGGCAAAATGGAAAAGTGCGATTTCACGTGTGATAAATTATTTGGTGCACTTAATTCTTTGAAAGTCTAAGATTAGAGCTTTTAAGGTTCTCTGCAAATTTCGAGCCAGTATATTGTCTGTTTTAGCACGTCGTTTGTCCGAAAGCGAAAAACGAAACTCAAAAGTGTACCCCCAATAATAGAAAAATGTTTAAAATTGATATTTGATGACACATCCCTACTTGTTTTGCAATAAATGACCTGTCATGTAATATTTATTATATTGTACTTTAAAAGGTTTGGACTATGATAGTATTGAATGATTATTCTCGCAAAAATGTTCCATTGTTTGGCCAATTGGTAACCGTTGTTCAAGATAGAAGGCGGCTTTAAAAGCCAACAAAAATTTTCGGGCGCAAATCGTGAAGAAAGATACAAAATTAGATAGGAAGACACTAGGATGGCCCCAAGGCGATCCTGTAACTTTCTATTTAATTGGATTAATGTCATTAATTAACTACGGGAAACGCTTAAAGTCCGCGCGTGTTGATGAGCGTAATTGGTGCATTGAGAGCGCCATGTGTTACCGCGGATTTCTGTTGTTCTGTGAAAAAACTCAGTACTTAGTAGAAGATTTTTAAAATTAAATTAAATTAAATAAAAAATAAACTAATTTTTTTAATAATCGTAATTTACAGAAAAGAAAAAAATCATAAAATTGCAATTTCATAAGAAATAATTATTCGATTGCGCTCAAATTTTACACGAATATATTAATCATGAAATTAGGTTCTGTGAAAAAAATTATTACAAATAGGAGAAAGCATGTAGGTGCAATAAGTCAAACAATTGTTTAAAAAAGAAAAAAAAACGCTTTTGATTTACTGCCCCACTGAAATCAGTTATATAATGACAGAGGTAGACTATAAATACAATTTATTTGTTTTATTAATTGAAGTTTAATAAAAAACATTTCCCATCATTGTATTGTGCTAGGAAACAGCCAAGGGAAACTTAGACTCTTATACAAGATAATTATTTTTAAACAATGCAGGGGAAATACACAGGGGCCCCAAGTAAGCCGTCCGATTTTTTCTAATTTATGTGTTAGTGAAAGAGCGGAATTCCTAAAACTATTTATTATGTTCTCAAATGCTTTCCAACATTCCTATTATTAACAAACTTTTGACGACTAATTGGTTTTGTCAACTTCACTAATCATTATCCTTTCTGTTACATAATTTCGCTTAGGCAATAACATTTCGAGTTTATTGGCATGTTATTAAAGTGGGAACATCTTAGGCCAATCGGTAGACATTTAGTATTATACTGTTGAGATTAACAAGGCATCCTAGCTTTTTCAATTCGATATCTATCATATTTCCATATTAATATGCCAAAGTTTATATCAAGTAATTGTTATTAATTCATTAATATGCAACATATCAAGTATCTTACATCTATATGGATCAAGTTAAAATTCAATTATCAAAGCCAATCACATTTGGTGAAATAACTCTGTATTAGATAAAATGATTAATTGATAATTAACCCTAATTAGCCATTCGGCCGAATTCATTTTAAAGTAGGCAAAATGTATGCACACTGTATAATAAGATGATTACAGCTTATTTGGAGCGTTTTCATCCAGTAATAGTTTAAGAAATTGAGTTTAAGACTAGTTTTCGATATCTTTTTAACACACAAGCAGAATAGCATTGGACATTATCCGCCTCAGTAAGTCGTTGGTCAGAAAGTTGGACGCCAGGGTATACGTGACTTTTTGCGGTCTCCAAACACGCAAAAGAAGGGGTAGGGAATTCTTCTCGAAGGAGGATATAGTGTGTACGACTTGAGTTCAGTTTAGCAAGGTGATAAGGCCCAAGGGGTAGTGAGCGGTGAGGGCGGATGCAAGATCTAAGGTGGAGGATCTTACCATCGTCGTAGGAGAGGGAAGCAGTCATGGGACAGGTGTTAGTCCTAATGTTTTAAAAACAAAAAGTCGTGAGGGTAGGGGAAACCAGTCAGTCAAGAGGTCGCGTAGGTGCGGTGTGTAAGCCGGCGATAGCCGAGGAGGCTATTAATTATGTTCAAGTGATGGAGGATGCTGGATGTGGTCCAGATCATGTGCGGTTAAGTTTGTTTTTTGGATCCCTTAGCCTCTGAGAGGCGAGCGAAAGTTTATGATTTATTGAAATCAATGCATTATAAGAGTGATTTTAGCGTCGTGTGAGGTTAAATTTCATCATTTAAAGTGTTCGTTTGCAGATTTTGATTGATTCCATACTACGAGTGTTTCTTCTGCGCATTATTTAATTTCGAAACTGTTTCGTGACCGAATATGTCACTTGCGCATATTTGCATATTTTGATTGATTCCATACTACGAGTGTTTCTTTGCGCATATTTCAAACCAAATTTGTGTCGTGGCAAATAAATGTTCAACATGTGACTATTGCCCATAGTTAATTCATTTAACATTACGGATTTTGGACTAATTATGAATTCCTGGAAAAACTGTATGCGAACAATATAACTTTCATTCGGAGGCTTGGGTTATGAATGGAACGATCTTTCGTGGTGAAGATCTCAGTAGTGGTTCAGTGAGTGGCTGTTTCTGGCAGCCTAGATGTTCCCCTTACGATCAGATGATAGAGGACGGCATTAACCAGGATAGTTGGATTCCGTCGCACCATTCACAAATTGACCGGATAAATGATGAGTACAAAAAATTCTACTTTACTTAAAATTAAATTAAAACTCAGGATTCTTTGTTCAAATATCAAACATTTTTTTTAAATTTTTATTCAAAAATATATATTAAGATTTGGGGGTATCAGATGTTATATAGGCAGGGGGAATTAGCCCATTGGGAATTAGAACATTATATCAAGAAACGGATCCATAGGTAGGCAGGTTGCTTTATTAATTGTCTGGATTGTTTTAACTTCAATATAACCTAAATCTTGGGATGGAAATTCATTCACAAATCTTATAATTAGTAGTGTTTGATCCATTTGAAAATCCTTTGTTTACCTTAAGTTGTTTTTCAGGTACTAAATTTGTTTTACAAGATTAATTAATTAATTATAATTATAATACTTAATTAATCATAATTATTTTTTTAATTGAAGAATATTTTGTGTTCTTCGGCAATTTGAGCTAGCAATTTTTATCTTTGTTTTGTTAAGTTTACCACTTCCGAGCATTGAAACATTTGTTTCAAGGTGGTTTCCTGACAATTTGGCGAGCCCAACGTGGTGCATGTAATTAACATCGACCGGGATAATTAATAAAATAATTAATTTTCTTTAATTAACCTTAATTAAAAAAAAAAAAAAAAAAAAATGGATAAAATGGATCAATCAAAGCAGGGAATCAATTTTTAACATTATTGGAATGAGATAAAATGTGAAGGAGAAATGGTTTTCCTGATAATATCTAGTATTGTGTATATTTGAAAAAGAAAGCATGCCAGAGATGGAGACTATTTCATCAACAGGAAACTCGACTGTGACAGGGTAGGCACACTCACAGAGACAGATGAGGGGATAGTCAGTGGAAGTTCAATAGATAACGGTAAATCAGAACCGATAACAGAATCAGAGGGGGAAACAAAAAATGGTAGTTCGGTAGGGGTAGATAAGTCAAACAATCAAGAGGAACAAAAAAAGAGAACATACCGAATGTAATGGAAATGTTCAGACAGATAATGCAGGAAATAGGGGGGGTAAAACAGGAAATAAGGGGGGTAAAACAGGAAAATAGGGAGATTGCAAATGGGTTAAAACAGGAAATGAGTGAAAAAATAGAGGAACAATCACAAAAAAGAAAGAAAAATTTGATAGAACAGGGGGGTTATCACAGGAGATAGAAAATTCAATGAAACAGGTACAAGAGATAAAACAAGAAATAGGGGGGTTGTCACAGGAAATGAGGGAGAAAATTTACAAAGTCAACATACAGTCACAAAAACTGGAAGAGAAACTTGATAACAAGTTCCAGGAAATGGGAGTCAAAATAGATAAACATATGGGGGAATTAAAACAGGAATTAAGAATGTAGTCACAGGAATAGCAGAACGTAGACATGATTAAGAGAAGAAAAATAAACAGGTGATAGATAATCAGGAGAAGGAGTTAATAAGGAATTGCTAATGAATGATGAAATCATAATAAATGAATTTCATGATAAAGGATGAGGATGATGGTTTGAAAAAATTGTGAGCAGGGTAATTGATAAAATGGATAGAGTGAGAGTTGTGATTGAAAGAGTTGGTGATAGTGAAAAAGGTAATGAGAATGATTGATTAATGAGATGTTGATAAAAAGGAAACACAATAAGTGTTTGGTATCGGCAGGACAAAGGAAAGACTTTGGATTGATTCGGAATGATGTTGATAGGGGCGGTATGAGAGAAAAAAGGGTAATCGGATTCAAAATGGTAATGATGGAGTGGAGAGAGATAGAGGGAGAAGAGGACAGGACGTGGATGACAATTGAAACTTGGACGAATTGATTTTTCTGAGAGATTTACAGGACAGTGGGGGGTAGGAAGCGAAAAAGAAAGATTGAAAAAAAGTTCCTTAGCAGGTTTAGGCCTAAAACGCGAGTATGGGACAAAAACAGGTAATGCTAGACGCGTATGAAAAGACAGTGACCGGTCGTCTGGGTGGCATAACAACGAAAATGAAAGTTGAGAATATAGACAAGACAAACAAAAGAGTTGTAAAATGATTGGAAGGTGGGATAATAGATGTAAAGGATTTCATGTAAGTTTTATTTGTAATTTTGGATGGATGGACAGTTGTAACAAGAGTTTAATTAGACTAGGGCAGATATCAAATATGTTTGTTGATATAAGGTCATAGGAATTGGCGGGGCATTTGTTTAAAAATTATGTCAGCTTTAGTTGAAATAAGATTATCAGATACGAAATTAGAGGGACATAGCTAGGAGTATGAAAAGTGATTTGATGAAACACTGATTGACTATGTTGATCAGAGAAATGATAAAACTATTGTGATGAGATGATAAGAGGAATGGCCTCTACAAATGGAATGAGATGATGAAATTGCGTCGAAATGATAAAGGCTACGCAGAGTAAATTGGATTGATATGAATTGCAGTTCCCTCGATATTGAGATATTGGATTGATTGGAATTGAGTCGATATCTGATTTTGAATTGAGTTGTTGACTGCGTCGATATAGGATATTGAATTGAGGATGAATTGTGAGATTGAGGAGTTGAAGTGAGTTGATTTGTGTTGACTATGAGATCTACTGAATTGATTTAAATGTGTCTTTCCTTCAAGTAAGTAGCGTTTAGATTATTTTAATGAGGGTGTTGGGGGTTTTTAATTCATTGTTCCAATTGCTAGGCATGTAATAAAGTGTGTTTGGAGGATCTGGTGTAGGCTAAGGTAAATGTTATAAAAACACGTCGAGAGTTATCAAAAACAATAAGAGATTTTTTTTGATGGAAAATAATTGTTAAAATATATATTGGTTAATTGATTTCTAGATAATGAACAGTATAGAATTGAATCTGTTAGGAGACCACTTTTCAAACATTTTATTGTGTTGTGAGAAGATATTTTGTGTAGTGGAAGTTGGTTAGTGGAAATATAAAATAACCAAGCATTGTGGTTGATTCTTGTCTCGTGAGATGAATAGCTATCCTTGAGAGGCACGGAAAGCAGCAAAAAGAGGGGGGTAGTTCAGAATTGGAAGGGTATGGTGCGCCAATGCGTGAACTAAACGCTGACTAGCAAGGGTTGTCTGGCTTCTACATAAAAAGTGGTTTGTTGACAAAAACAGCTTGTGCCGACAATCGATACTCCAAGGTAAGGGTGATTCAGGAAGCTAGCTCCTACTTCTACCAACCAGGAAGTAAAGTCCGTTTCAAAAAAATACACCACCAACTTACACAGTTTATAATTTTTAATTTAATTTTCATATTTTTCAATTGAATTGGTAAAACCCAATGGCCAACTAATGACATAAGGATTGATCAATATATGACACTCATTGTTTAGTGATGAATAATTTCCATTTTTTTAATTTTAATTTTGATTTTATTGGTATATTGATATTTTTCTTTCTTTGACTTACATTGTGGATGTACTGCAAAATGGGGAGTCGGTTGTAGGCAAGGCGAGATGAATTCAACTTAGGTGGAGGATTTTTCATGTAAAATGATATTAATAATGATAACAAAAAAGTATTAAGTGATAAAGAATGTTCCATTTGGATAATTTATTTTAATCATGTAGTATGAATTAATTTTTAAATAGATTCCAATTTAATTGATTCATACGGGGGGTAATTATGAGATTAAACAAGATACCCTAGTATTTTCAATTCACATTTATCTATCATATTATCCATATTAATATGCAAATTATCAATTAATTTTATTAACTTCATTAATATGCTTGCAACATATCAAATGTATCGACATCTATATGGTATCAGTTAACCACATCAATTATCAAAGCTCCAAATGTCATCATTTGGTGAAATTAACTCTTTAATTATGATATAAAAATGATAATTGATAATACCTAATTAAGCCATTCCGGCTCGAATTTCACATTTTGTAAAAGTAGGCCAAATGTATGAACAACTGCTATATTAAAGATGATTACAGCTTATTTGGAGCGTTTTCATCAGTACTAGTTAAGAAATTTGAGTTTTTAAGACTAAGTTTTCGACTATCTTTTTAAACACACAAGCAGAATAGCATTGAAATTATTCCGCCCTAGTAAGTCGTTGGTCAGACAGTTGGACGCCAGGGTATACGTGACTTTTTGCGTTCTCCAACACGCAAAGAAGGGGTAGAATCTTCTCGAAGGAGGATATAAGTGTGTACGACTTGAGGGCCAGTTTAGCAAAGGTGATAGGCCAAGGGGAGTAGGTGTTTAGTGAGCGGTGAGGGGATGGCAAGATCTAAGGTGGAGGATGACTACCAATCGTCGTAGGAGAGGGAAGAGTCATGTGACAGGTAGTCCTAATAAAAGTCGTTGAGGGTAGGGGAAAACCAGTCAGTCTAAGAGGTCGGCGTAGGTGCGGTTGTTGTAGCCGGGCGATTAGCCGATGAAGGCTATTAATTAGTTCAAGAGATGAGGATAGGCTGGATTGTGTCCAGATCATTGGTGCGGGTATTAAGTCTTGGTTTTTTGGCTCCTTAGCTCGAGAGAGGGAGCGAATGTTTATGATTTATTTTGATAATCAAAGTTGATTATAAAGAGTTGATTTAGCGTCTGGGGTGAGGTTAATTTTCATCATTTAAAGTGTGCGTTGCATATTGTGATTGATTCCATACTACGAGGTTTATTCTGCGCATATTTTATTTCGAACTGTTTCGTGACCAGAAAATGTCACTGCGCATATTTGCATATTTTGATTGATTCCATATTCCGAGTGTTCTTCTGCGCATATTTTAATTTCGACTGTTTCTGGACCAGAAATATGTCACTGCGCATATTGCATATTTGATGATTCCATACGACGAGGTTTCTTCTGCCGCATATTTCAAACCAAACGTGTCGGGCAAATCAAAATGTCACATGGCCTATTGCCATAGTTTAATTCAGTTAACATTACCGGATATTTGGACTAATATGACTTCCTGGAACTGTATTGCGAACAATAAACTTTCATTGAGGCTTGGTTTATGAATGGAAACGTTCTCGTGGGAAGTTTCAGTAGTGGTTCAGTGAGTGGGCTGTTTCTGCGCAGCTAGTGTTCCCTACGATCATATGATAGAGACGGCATACCCAGGATATTTGGATTACGTCGCCCATTCACATAATTGACAGGATAAATGATGAGTACAAAATAATTCTACTTAATTAAAAATTAATTAAAAATCTAGATTTTCTTTGTCAAAATCAAACCATTTTTTAAATCTTTTATTCAAAAAATATCTATTAAGATTTTGGGGGTATCAGTGTATAATAGGCAGGGGGATAGCCCATTGGGAATCTAGAACCTTATATCAGAACGATCCATAGGTAGGCAGGTTGCTTATTAATTGTCTGTATTGTTTTTACGTCAATATAACCTAAATCTTGGATGGAAATTCATCACACAATCTTATAATTTAGTAGTTTGATCCATTTGAATCCTTTGTTTACTCTAAGTTTGTTTTTCAGGTACTAAAATTTGTTTTACAAGATTAATTAATTAATTATAATTTATAATTAATTAATTAATATAATTATTTTTTTAATTGAAGAATATTTTGTGTTCTTCGGCAATTTGAGCTAGCAATTTTATCTTTGTTTTGTTAAGTTTACCACTTCCGGGCATTGAAACATTTGTTTCAAGGTGGTTTCCTGACAATACATAATCAATCAAACATATGACTTAAGAAGAATTTTTAAAAAGTGTAATTATTTAAGAAATTAAGAAATTAATTAACTCAAATACTTTTTCGGATCTTTATTCTTGTTAAATAGGCTTTTATTTGATACCAATGTCGACAGTGTAGTCTCTTAATTCAATGTATGTTTTGGTTAATTTATTAATCCAATTAAGAAAATTACAGGATCGCAACTTGGGACCATCTATTTCTCTATCTAATTTGTATGCTTTCTTCACAATTTGCGCGATTGTTAGGCTTAAAGCCGCCTCTATCCTTGGAACAACGGTTCCAATTGGCCAAACAATGGAACATTTTTGCGAGATAATCATTCAATACTATCATAGTCAAACCACTCTAAAGCACAATATATAAATATTACAACATGACAGGTCATTTATTGCAAAACAAGTAGGGATGTGTCATCAAATATCAATTTAAAGATATTTTTCTATTATTTGTACACTTTTGAGTTCGTTTTTCGCTTTCAGGGACAAACGACTGCTACGAATTGGCTGAAATTTTCAGAGAACCTTTAAAAGCTCTAATATTAGACTTTCAAAGAATTTAAGTGCAACCAAATAAATTTATCACGTGAAAATCGCACTTTTCCACTTTTTCCACTTTTTAACTGAAAACCCTGTAAAATGACTATTATGAAAAATATCTTCAAAACACATTGTTAATATCATTATATTTTACCATTTGCTTGCATTGTTGGTTGAAATTACTTTCAAATTATAATTCTATGCTAACAATGACGAAATGAAGTTGGATTAAAAACATAGTTAAATAGCGCTCAATCCACTGAAACTGCTCATCCTTCAACGCTTATCTTCTAAAACTCCAAAAAATTTATACTTTTTATTAGTTAAGTTCGTGAATATATTTTTTAAATCATAATAAAGCATAAAAACATCTTGCTAGCAACCAAAAAAATGTGTCGAATCTATGCTTGAATCACATTTAAGTGAAATTATTTACACTATTTTTGCCGTGTCTGCACTTTTTAACAATGAAATCATATGTTTATTAAAAATTGATTATATTTATTAGGGAGAGCATACAGTTACCTACAAATCGGTGTTTAAAAAATAAAATCGGTTCACCAAGTCCCGAGTTATGTAAATTTAAAGACAGTAGAGAGTAAGCGTTTCAATGATCGCACATTCAAAAACAAAATGGCCTCTAAAAAAAACGTATACCACAATTCGAAGTGACATGCTACCTGGGGCTGTTTCATAAGGTGCATACTAACACGTGGTCAAGTCAGATTTGAGATGTTAAGTGGGGTGAGCCAATTTCGCTAATATCGCTCTTACAGGAATTAGCTCCTGGTCTAGAAGTAACAAAACAATATCCACTGTTACCCAATCTATCATCAACTGATTTTAGTTATTAATTTTGTAAGTTGTAAGCCTAGCCAATTTACTAATAACGTTATATTATTTAACAAGTATGGTTAATCGCATTGTGATTGTTAATAAAATTGTGCTTATGAGTACACATGCCCTTCTCCACTTCTATAATATGCTCGAACCGGAATCCCCACCAAAAGAGTGGCCATGCTCGACACTCGACAGTGCTCGCGCTGAGAACTGATATGCTATGCTAGAGCAGCTAGTCAAACGTCAAACTCACTTGAGTCATGCAGGAAGGCTGGCTCATGATTGTTGGACGCGATCGCGAACGTAACGATATGCATATTCGATGGTTGTGACATGGTCTGTCTCGCACTTCCATATTTTTTTACGGTTTTCTAGTTATTACTGTAAACAATTTCATTATTTTGGTAACATGATGATCTATCTCGTTAGTGTTCCGATTCTCTTGTTGGTAGTTTTCTAGTTTTTGCGGTACAAAAACTACAGTATTTCGGTATTGCATCCAGCCCCCTATTTTTGTCTAAAACGCACTAAATGCACTCTAAAAACGTGATTTTCAAAATTTTCGCCTGCGGCGCTAATGTTGGGGGACTTCGCCCCCCAAACCCACCGTACTTGATCCCTTCTCCACGAAGTTGAGCACCCCTCGGAATTTTCAAAATCCGGCACCCCTGCGCAACGCATGTCTGTACTGACGCAGCTGCCTGCCTAGTGCCTACTCCACGCGCCTAGTTCTGGTCTCCCATGGCCGTACTATGCGAGAGAATCACCGGCAGGCCGTTGCTTGATCATAGTAAAATTCCATGTTCGGTTTTACATTTCCGATCCACGATCACGAAAAAAACAGTTTTTGTGCAATTCCCTAAAAATCAATTATTAATTTGAGAAAATAGAAATAAATTTGGGCTACGATTAACGTACCCCAATCGATTGCATGCAGATGGATTAGGCCCTACAATACATATCAATTTTACAACAATGCGAAATGAGAAATAATCTGCCTCACCGAGGGTCGAACCCAGTCGTTGAAGACTGATCGTCTAGTGTTGCCCCACCCCCCTTAACTCGATGGCCTCCCAGGCACATTTCTTGTTACAATAGTAAAAATATGAAAACGACAATTCTGTCATGTTTGTTCTCTTCCAAGGAGTCAATTTGTTTGTTTGTTTATAGCGCGAGAAATTACAAAAAAACATGTTTTTTGGAATTCCCAATAAAAAAACAATAATTTATTTGCGTAATTCGAAATAAGTTTTTGTCTACGATTAACGTACCCCAACCGACAGCATGCAGATGGATTAACAATCCATATCAATTTTACAATAATGCGAGATTAGAAATAATCGGCCGCACCGAGGGTCGAACCCAGTCGCCTACGTGTACGTGGCGATAAGGAAACGTGGAGAATAGTCTACGTCGTCACAATACGCTCGTCGCGCTCTCAGAGTGACTGAACCTCTATTAGGTGCAGACTAATCGTCTCGCGCCTTCCCCCCTCCCCCCCACCATAACTCGATAGCCACCCAGACACTTGCTCCTTGTTACAATAGTTCAAAGATGAAAGAAGAAAACCAGAAAACTAGGCCTATATTGTTTGTTCTCGTCTTGGCATCGAGCGCGTGAACCTTACTCATTCGGCTACAAAGCTTTTTACCTCACGCTTGTGCAAAACAGTATAGTTGAAGCAAAAGAAGCCCCAACCCGCCACAAATACAGTGCCATTGCAGGGTCCAGTCAAATGCAGTCGCCATGTGTCGTCACGAGATCACATCGTAGAACTCAGCCGTCTTGAATGTTGCCCCCCCCCCCCCCACCACCAACCCGACCAACGTTAACTCGACGTCGTCCCTGCCACAATTTCCTTCATTGAGAATATTATAATGTTTGTTTTAGTCCAAGAAGTCAACACAGTGGATATTGCACGGCCGAGATTAATAAACATGCTCAAGTGTTCCCCCCCCCCCACCCCCCTCTTTCAGCGCCACTACTTGCACTCGGCCGATGTGCACAATCTTCTAACAACACTTGAGATATAAAAAGATTTTGCTACAAATAGCGTCTCAGTATCACCCGAACACAGTAAGCATGCAAAATGTTAAATGATAAATGATGTTAAATGATCTCATTACTTTTTCTATGGTTACTTGATATAACTTGTTAATTATTTACTTTACTATTTACTACTAAATTCCTGGATCCCTAATAATGAGTAGTAGTAGTAATGTTGTAATGTATTGTATTGTAGTAATGTTAGTCTATTCGCCTGAGTTATAAAAACATAATTAATTGTACAAAAAACGTTTGTGTAATTTTTTTAGAAAAAAAATCTGTTCGTCATGCTTTTAGTAATGAATTTTTAAGAAAGTAACTTGAAAAGTTACTCAGTTAATTAATAAAGTAACTGTAATGTAACTCAATTACTTGGCAATAAAGTAACTCTTGACTGTAACTGAATTACTTTTGCAAGCAAGTAACTGTAACCGAATTACTTTACAAAAGTAACTTGTACAAACACTGCTTAGCCTTAGCAGTTTGGGTCTACAATACGATGAAACTCGTCACAATTTCTTCTATCAAGTCCGTATCCATAAAAGTACAATCTGTAACTTATAGTGTACAACAATAGTACGTATCATTGAGTTTATACTTCCGATTTTTTTTTCTGACTGAATTGAACAGAAAGATGAAAAAAGCCAACCGTTCTCCGGCCCTTGATTATGACATTTTGTGCTGTAGGTGTCGGCCTTATAAGAAATATACATATTTAATATTCGTACAAACAATTTCTATGATATACCGACATTCAATTCATTCAAATGTATTTCTTCATTATCTATACCCAATAGCTGTACCCAATGGCATCCAATGCATGATGCACGTATGTTAATTAATGAAAGTAAAAAAATAATTGTGAAAGGAGAAGGGAAAACACCAATGTAATGTGTGTTCAAATTATGAAATGGTATGAATTTATTTCGAAGTATATTTTTATGTTTGCTTACTTGCGTTATTGTATTATTATTTATCGGGATATTTGAAATAAACCTTACACATTAATTCTCTATATTCAAGAATGCACAAAATAAATTTAAAAGCAACACCATTTCTCGCTAAGTCAAATACGTAACAAAGTAAATCATTGATATACAGAATGGACATTGCTGCCTTCATTTGTTGTGTCAATTATTATTACTTACCTTTTATAATCACATATTTACAAAAATTATGATATTTTAATCAGTATAAAACCCATGTGTAAATGGGGAAGTACAACTTCAATTCGGCTTTCGATTTCGATTCCCTGGTGTGACTGTTTTGCTGTAATGAGCCAATGAGTGCATGAGAGCTCGAACCAAGTCCATTTGGATGATAGAAAACACTGTATTTTTACTACATGGAATCAACGCTCTGGCATTATACCCTTCAGCCGTGCATTGACGTACAAGAACATCCTCGGAAGGCCCGGTAGAAGTGCGAAAAGGGTTTGTATATAAAAATTATACTTATATTAGTTTTGAATGACTCATTGCCGGGCCATGTGTTATTGGATCACTCGAGGCGGCAGGCGGCTAATGCATATTGCACGAAAACACGTCTCTCTGTTTGTTATGTCTGTTTGGAAAAAATTTTTCCAGACCACTCATATTTCGACATGCCTCCAGCATCTCTGACATGGCATTTGTCGAACTCTGCCTTTCTTTGACCGAATAACCGTTAGAGGTAGCTCATGCATAACGCGCGAGACTCTGATTTGGAAGGAAACGGATGAATCCCGTCACCAGCAATCCTAGCTGAAAGTTTAATCGGGAATTCTTGAGCGCTAAGGCGAATGCCGGATACAAGCCTATTTTAGTTTTTATTTCTAGTGCAGTGCGTACAATGTTTTCACTCATATTCAATTAACAAATTGTGTAATTAGCAAAATATATACTTAAGTATGTACGTCGTCCCTAATGCTTAGGTTGGTTGGAATCCGCCCGGACAGTGACAATCCTGAGATCTATAACCCACATAACACACAATATTGTAGGTATATTCATTTCAAGTGCTCGTGATAATGTCAGGATATTGATGTTGTATACACCTTTGTACGTACGATATTCGTCGGGAGGTCAGTACTTTCAATTTCATTTGTTTTCATCAAATATCTCTACAATGTCGATAGAATATTGTTTTTTAACATTTGAAATCCCAACGGTTTTATTACCGGTACCTGGCGTTTTCATAAAATATCCCTACAATATCGATAGGATATTCTTCTTTGAAGTTTTGAAATCTCAGCGGTTTTAAGTGGCGTGGGATAGTAGCTTGTCCCGTCCTGTCTATGCTCATTCGACGATCAGTCGTCGGAAGAGGAAGACGTATACTTGTGCCGTTGTGTTCAACATGATTTAGCTTGATAAGAAAAATCGGCAGAGGGTTTTTATACCGCTCAGATGAGTGAGAGAATTGTGTTACTCAAATCTTGGATTAAAAAATTTGGGTTTTTTTTTAAATAGTGAAAAGATCTAGCAACACACGTCGAGATAAACTAGACTCACCTAACCTCACATTGTTTTTTCGCGTTACATTGTGTGACAAGCAAAATTGTATTGTTATATACCATGTATTCTTGCTAAAACTAAGCTACAAACACACATTATGTGATAAGTGCCAGTTAAACTTTGTGTCGGTAAACACCACATGTGTAACTAACTGTAAGTAACTGGTGTGTATAACGGGCAGGCCACCACACTGGTTTAGCAGAGCAGGTGTTTGAACATGATTCGAATATAATAATTGATATTTTTTGAACCAAAATAGAATATCCAAAAATGGAAAAATGAATATTGCATGATGCTTGGAGCAATATAATACAATATCCCCACAATAAATTTATCGCGATATTGTGTGAAGCATATTTTTTAGTTGGATTGACGGACATAATGATTTTGTCACAATATTGTTAAAAAGTAACTTGATATTGTAGCAATATTTGAAATGTCTAAAGATTACATTGTTACAATATTCATATAAA
The DNA here is from genome assembly GCA_024449915.1 of Sweltsa coloradensis. Taxonomy (NCBI): domain Eukaryota; kingdom Metazoa; phylum Arthropoda; class Insecta; order Plecoptera; family Chloroperlidae; genus Sweltsa; species Sweltsa coloradensis. The sequence goes on from JAMZAV010005798.1 coordinate 24,501, forward strand.
ATTGAGTGTTATATGGGAATATACCCCTGGAGCCAATTTTAATTTCTGTTTCGTGATAACCCACCAATCCACTTCTCAGGGCTAAACAAAATTATTCGAAACAATGTCAATCGTGTGGATGTGTGCGTGTGTCAATAGAATGGATGTACTGAAACACGCGCCATCGAAATAATGGGTGGTCCTGTAGAATCGAACACAAAATAATTCCAAAACTGAACCCTACTCATATTTTTATATGCACATTACAACAAACTACAATCACTGCGTGAAATGGTCCCCCTATCTCGAGCGAAAAAAATGGGCTAATAAATAGCCATTTTTAAATTAAATAATTTATTAGTTATGTTTTATTAAATTAATGTATCCTCACATTTATTAAGTTCCATTTAAAAAAGTAAATACGGCCTTCTACAAAAATACTAATAGTAGACCGTAAAATACATTACCGTTAGACTACGTTTTAGCATTGTTTTCGAACGAAAATAATATCGACTCTTATACATTATATTTACGAGTATATATTTATATATAATTAAAAAAGTAAATACACCGGGGGTTGAACCCGGGACCTTAGCAGTCTGGGCTATGCTCTTACCAACTGAGCTATGCAGCCACCAATTTTAAACTGTCTAATTCTTGGTCTGTTTTGAACATTACATGTACGGACAGCTACGGTCCCGGGTTCAAACCCTGGAGTAGTCACTTTTTTAATTTCTGTCTAAAGTACTAACATAACAATCATAGTCGCCTGCTGATAAAGCCAAGGTTAAACATTGTATATCCTAACTCTAGGGTTACAGAGATGGTTTGTATTCTCTAGTTAATTTCGTAAGTATAGTCTAATAAAAAATGGCAGTTCATTAGCAGCTCTATACACACGTTTGGTGGCTGCATAGCTCAGTTGGTAAGACAAGCCCGGACAGCTAAGGTCCTGGCCCGGGTTCAAACCCCGGTGTATAGTCACTTTTTAATTTCTGTCTAAAGCACTGACATAACAGTGTCATAGTCGCCTACTATAAACTATAAAGGTAAGGTTGACCAAATGTATAAAACAATCGACCCAAGTCAAATATTATTACACACACAACACGAAATGTCTTACAATTACCGTATTCTTTAATAAACACGCATGTGACTAATTGTTTTTTCAACATTTACCCTACACACCTACACCACACACTTCTTGTAGCTTATTTTTCATGGGAGATCACACACTTTCTAAGTAACTATAGCACTGAGTCACGAAAAATAATTGAATGAAAATAAACCTGATTTGCCTATATCTCGATGTGACAGAATTGCGTCGGTTACAAGGTCACTGCATGTTACGAAACGAATTGAACGTCTAGCTGGTGTCCGCTTGACACTGGTAATTTACGACTCGGTGGCCGTCATCGGCCTACAGTTATGCAATGTTGCACAAAATTAATAGCGGTATGCGATTGATGCGTAATTATATTTGATAAATCTTCAAATATAAGTAGTATAATAGGCAGATAACTTATCCAGATAAAATGCGGAAATACGATTTTAATTTCGTTTATATTTTTGGAACACAGATTGATTTTTTAAATTCTTTTCGGCAAAACTCGTTAATTCATGTTTTCTTCCAGAAGAGTAAGAGTTAGAGTGAGTTAAGAGAACAGTTAAAATGTTTACTTTTTTATAACATCGTGGGTGCAAGTGAACCAAAGGCGAATTCACATCAGAGCGCTTTGCTTTTGCTTGATGTCCAGATATTATTTATAGTTAGCGACTATGACGCTGTTAAGATGGTAGTCTTATCATAGATATAAATTTAAAAAGGTGCCTCCACCGGGGATTGAACCCCGAACCTCTGTTGTATGGGCAGATGCTCTCACCCCTTTTTATTAATAATTTTCTTAACAAAAAATAAAAATAGTCCTGTTATGGAGTATAATCTCTGGCTGACAAGAGGGATGTCAATAATGTTCATCTTCTTCTTTCTTTATAAAAGTTGGCAGCACTGCTACGGAGTTAGTTCCGTTTCCGTTATGTTATGTATATGTTATGAGGGCGCCATATGAATCATCACTCGATATTTAGATATAAGATTAACAGTACTTTATTAGAAATAGATACAATTACAATCACTAGGATGCTAGGCTACATGACATCGCTCCTTGCAAGTCAAGACGGGGAAGACAGCAACTACTAACCCACCGCCCCTCAGATCCCACGACACAGAGCTCCACTACACTGCAGTGCTCTAGGCGGGTAGTTCAAATGTTCATACATCACACCCCTCCCTTCTGGGATTTTTTTTACAAGTATGATTTGAATTAAATTTATCAATTAGCGTTTTTAAAGATACATGATTTAATCAGTAACAAAGTCTTTCAGATAGGCAGGTCTAGCACGAGGACGTGAGGATACCCTTTGCTGGGGAGAATGACATGGAGTGGCAGAGGTTTCATTAGCCCTTCCTACTAGGGATGGTTCTGAAGGAGAACAGGTTGGTTCACTGCCTCTCATAGTCTTCTGTCGACCGCGAGTCTCGCCCCCTCATTTGGTCTAGGTGTCGTTTCCAGGTCCGTCCATCATCTAGTTGCGTTTCGAATGTTCGTGGGCCGCCGACGTTGGTGACAGTTGCTGGCATCCACTTGTTTCCGTCGGCATAGTTCCGCACGAACACTGCTGCACCTTCTTCAAAAGTTCGCTCAGGTAGCTTCTGGCGTTCCCATTCTTCCTCCTGACGTTGGCGCATCTTCTTGCTCAAGTCTGGTTTCAAAAGATCCAAGGCTGTCCGGATACGCCGACCCATTAGAAGTTCAGCAGGACTCTTGTTGGTCACCGTGCTCGGAGTGTTATGTTGATGTAGCAAGAATCTTGAGACCATGACTTGAATGTTCCCTTTGTTCATCTTCTTGAGGGCTTCCTTCACCGTCTGAACAGTTCTTTCAGCTTGTCCATTTGATGCAGGATGGAATGGTGGTACGGCAACATGCGTAATACCATTACTTCTTAGAAATTCCTTCATTTCAGCCGAGACAAACGCCGTTCCATTATCGGAAACCAATTTGTCCGGTAGCCCGTGCGTTGCGAAGATTCTTCGTAGATGATTTATTACTGCTAATGATGTTAAGTTTTTCATTATAACCACTTCTGTCCACTTGGAGTAGGCGTCTACCAAAATGAGAAAAGTGTTCCCCATGAATGGACCCATGAAGTCGACGTGTAGTCTCGACCAAGGATTTGTCGGCCATTTCCAAGGACATGGAGGTGCTTAGCTGGTTCATGTCGTGTATTTGACAATTGTTGCATCTCTTGACATAGTTTTCAATGTCGTTGTCGATTCCCGGCCACCACACATATGCGCGAGAAAGTTTTTTCATGACCACAATGCCTGGATGAGCCACATGCAACAATTTCAAAACCCGTTCACGTAGTTCTTCTGGTATAACGACTCTCGTTCCCCACAGCAAACACCCAAGATAAATCGATAATTCTTGACGTCGCCTGAAGTATGCTGTGAAATTGTCCTTGTTGAGGTCATGCGTCCATTTTGTAAGTACGCATTCAATGACTTTGCTCATCACCGGATCTTGCTTGGATACCTTTTCTATCTCGACCGCTGTGATCGGTGGTTTGTCCAATGCTTCCAAAAACAGTACTTCAATTGGTGCTGGAGTTTCGGTATCGGGTGTTGTACCGGTAACCGCTTAGTCCCGTCGGCGTTACCTATTTGTTTACCCGGGCGATAAACAAGTTCGTACTCATAAGCGGACAGTAGAATGCTCCACCGTAGCATTCTTGGTGAAATTATCTGTGGAATTGATTTCCCAGGGTTGAACAATCCCAAGAGTGGTTGGTGATCTGTTACAATCCTGAATTTGCGACCATACAAGTATTGATGATAGTGTTTTAGCCAATGATTATGCTTAACGCCTCTCGATCTGTTTGAGAATAGTTACGCTCTGTACTTGTCAGTGTTCTTGACGCAAATGCAATTGGTTTTCCTTGATCTTGATTGTTGACATAAGACAAGGACTGCTCCGATTCCCACCGGAGATGCATCACATGTTAGCTCGATTGGCTTGTCTTCATCATAATGAGTTAATACATCAGCTGATTGTAATCTCTTTTTAGCTTCCAGGAAAGCGTTTTCCTCTTGTTCTTCCCACTTCCAAGAGCTGGCATCGTCTAGCAGTCTGTGAAGTGGTTCCAAGAAACATGCTCGTCTTCACGAACTTGTTGTAGAAGTTGTATAAACCCGAGGAACGCTCGAAGTTCTGACTTGTTAGTTGGGTTCGGTGCTTGTACGATAGCATTCACCTTGTCTGTGTTGGCCTACCCCAGTGCTGTCAATTAGAAACCCAAGAAATTGTACTTGTTCAAGGTCAAATTGCATTTTGATCTTTGCAAGCGCAGCCCCTTAGAGTCAATCCGCTTCAAGACTTCCCTCAACCGCTCGTCGTGTTCTTCTTGCGTTTTCCCCGATACCAGGATATCGTCGAGAAATACCGCCAAAGATTAATCATGTGGGGAAGATGGTTCATCCTTATGGGAATTCGTCTGCGCGTTTTGAGAGTATTTTTCTAAGTCCGAACACTAGTACAACGTCTCAGCGCGAGAGCGCTCTTTCTCAAACTTCTGAAATGAGTTTCGGACAACCTCGGTACCGTTGCCGAGTCTGCACGAAGGGGTCGGGCACCCCCACCACTCTCAGATGAGCTAGAGCGTCGAGGGGTAGAGCGTTGTTGCCAAGTCAGCTACAACATTCCTTAGAAGGCCGATCGTGACCGACCACCACACTTAGGGTTGGCAGGCTGGCTTTTTTTTCTTCCTACGAATATGCTTGGTTCAGAGATTTGCTTGCTCTTCGCGGATCTATCTGGGGCGGTTATGCAAAACCGGTACAGGGTCTGTTTGAAATTTTCAGCCGTTAGCGCTAATTGTCGCCGAAAGAGGCAAAAGTTGTGGATTTGAAACTTTCAAAAATGGCCTAATACTATAGTATTAAAAAAGCAATAAAAGGTGCTTGAGTCAGAATCTTATTCGGGGGGGGGGGGGGGGGAGCGTCCACCTCCAACCGGCCATATCCGCCACTGCTCGGAAGTCGGAACGGAATATACAATAACATAGTATAGACCTACACGCAAAAAATAACAGTCAGCTTTAATTTCAATAGCAAAAATAAAACAATTTAAGAAATAATTCGTCATTCTTAATTTAGTCCATTCGAACGACAAGACATATTATGTGAAAAAACTGGTCATTGCACAAGGGGTTATAGAACTAATTCAGAGTTATGGGATGCGTACGACCGTACGGCTATAATAATATGTAAAGTAGCTAATTAGCATCTCATGTTTTGATCGCATTAACAAAAATAACTGTAAGTTGTATTGGTTGTATATGTATCATAAGCACTTTTTTGTCGAGCTAATTATATCGATAAGTTTAATGATTATGTTTGTGGCGTTCTTGTTGTATATTAGGGAAAAATTGTACTCGCTTATTCTACCGGGCCGTACAACCGGTACAACAACCCTTTCAAGTCACTAAAAACAAGGGGAAAGCTTGGCGCCGACTTTGTGAGGGGCCCTTTGCCCCCTGGAGGAGCAAAAGCACCCTCGAATTGGTTTTGAAAATCGTTTGAATTCATATTGAAAAATTATTAGTAAAAAAGCGCGGTAATAAGGGTATTTTTTGCAAGTGCCAGAGAAAAACGTGGACTATTTATAATTCATAATTTCAGTACGGTATAAATTAAAAACGATTTCCACACAAATTCCGTATTCATGATTTATAAAATTTATAATTTTCCAGGTATGAATGGCGAAGCGCCGCGGGGGGAGCGGGGCTAGCTGACCGCGGCAAACGCACTTCATGTTCCCCCCCCCCCCAACCCACTAACCTACTTTCCTTTTCGCGGGGGTCCCTATAATAAACACGTATCGTAATTACTAATTATATTGGCAATATAGATAGGGCCTAGTAACATATTTTGTAGAGTTCTAGCTAATCTTTGGTTCTAGCTGTTCAACCCACTTCAATAAATAATTACTTTGAGGAGATATGAGACTGATTATTTTCCTGCTGCACAGAGAATGTTGTTATCTTCTTACTGGATACCTGAAGCGATCCCACTCACACAATCTACGTACCGGTATCGGACGTTCCGTATCAGAGCCTACCAGAGTCGGCAGTGTGAAGGAAATCCTTTCTTTGCTATCAGTGAATAAGCTGATAATACTGATTCAATGCTACGCTAAATGCGACTAGATTATTTATTTATCTCTCCTTATTCTTCTGTCAATCTGTTTGGGACAGACAGAAAAGTGACGGTCCATAGGCGTGCGCAGGGGGGGGGGGGGTTAAGCCTAGTGTTTTAGAGGAGTATTTTTAGTCCGTACGACACGAGCCAGTGGCGTCGGAATAGGGGGGGAGCAAGGGGGGCATTGCCCCTCTAAATTTCGTGCCATGGGATGGGGCAGATTTTAGAGTTGAAAAATCAAGATTTCTACTCTATTTTTTGGGAAAGCAACGTCGGATGATCCTGACAACAATTTCATTTCAAGGAAGAAACAACCAATAGCAGGAATGTTACGTTGGCTGACGTATCCCGTGCCTGAACCGTCATCTATCCGACTATAATATAGACACCCGTATGCCGGTACTCACTCAGTGGACACGTGACTCAGACTCACGTCTAATCCAAACATCCCTTTGAATGATTTGCTAGAGTTATTGGGCCCAGAGCAAGTTGGGATTTGGTTCGCTTGTATCGCATCGTTATGCGTTCTGTTACTTTGGGGTGGTGTAGTGACTTTGATTATTGCAAAGTGGGCAAGTGGGAAGATTATTCCTCTTAGAGTGTAAGTAGTGTAGTGTGAAGTGTAAAGTAAAGTAAAGTGTAAGTGTGTGTGTGTAGTGTTTCGTGTTTAATAGTGTTAAACAGGGTGCGAATTGACGGGGGGGATGGGGGGGTTTTCCCCCCCCCCCTCTGGTAATTTCATCCCTGGCTCTGTTTTACTGAAAGGTATCCCTCCCGGGGGATGGCTAAATCCCCACCTCTGGTTTCCATCTAAATGTCATAACATATCAAGTGACTTTATCTCGTAATGTTATAAATAATGCGTCAATTTATACCATATTCCTTTAAAAATAATACCTCGGATCGCTTCTAAACCATCTTGAGAGCAATAATACCCCAAATATTTTCCTCAGATCGCTTCTAAGCCATCTCAAGGGCAATAATACCCAAAAAATAAATTCGCCTCCGGCGGCTGGGGCTTCGCCCAGACCCGGTTTGCCAACGGAAATACTGTCTAAACCATCCCCCTCTCTGCAAAGTCTTTAATTCACACCCTGGTTTTTAAAGATGAAATTGATATCGGAATTTTAAATATGAACCGTACAGTACTAAACAGCCTTCAGTTAGCATTTTTTTTTAAGAAGAGGGAAAAAAACAAAAATATGTTTGCCTGTATGTTTCGTCATGACATAAAAAATTATTGTAATTTTTAAAATAGGCCACTTCACGTTAATTTTTTGAGTTTTTAGATCGCAGATAGTTGATGTATAAAACATCGTTTACAGAGTCCGAGTGCACTTTAAAACAAAAAAAAAACGTAGAATCGACTATCTCGTCTTCCACGTCCACAACTAATTGTGTTCAAATCCGTACGACACGAGCAACTGCTCAAGGGAATCACTAAACCACGCCTCTGTTTTAAATGTTATCAAAGTAACTATAAACACTTTTCATTTATTGTAAATACGATAAAAAATTCACAAAAAATATTTGTTTAAAAAAGGGAAAAGAAATTAAAAAGAAAAAATATATTATTTTTGTAAATCAATTACACCTACGTGAGTGTTTCCCGATTTGAAATTGAGAAATAAAAAGATATCTACTTAGTTTCCCGAATCCTTTACCTACCTTTTTCTCTCATCATCTCACTTTTAAATTTTAAATATTAGGTGTAAATTAAGCCATGCTAGTCTCAAATACGTTGCCCCCCCCCCCCACCCCCAACCATTTTTAAAATCTCTGCGCTCGCGTAGAAGACTAATCAAAAATGTAATTATTATTCTTTTTAGAACAGTAGCCTACCGGTAATATCATATTTTAGCATTCATATGTATTTGCGGGGCATTTGTACTTTATGGAAACGAATGGTTATCAGTCTACTCTCTACTCTCACTCCTATCCGGTGTCAGGAATCAGGATGCAAAATTAAATAAATAACAAAAATAACTCTTTATGAATATATTTTTTCATGACTTTTTGTGCAAGCCTATCCCAATCAATACGTAAGCATGATGTCATAAACAATGTTATACTCGGGATGATACGTGTGCACGTTTACCTATTCTCCGTAATCAGTAAACGATTTTTATCGTGTGTGCGGCAAACAGAACTGTTTTCTCATAAACCAGTAATTACGCGCGAATAGTCTCCAATTTCAACACCCCCCCCTTCTTCACCACGGCAGGCAGAAATTGAGTCATCGCAAACTCGTTGGCCTACAGTCAAACGTCATTACGACCACTTGTATAGCACATTATTTCATGTCTCTGCGCTCCTTTACAAAATTCGGCGCATCTGTTTTGTCTCGAGAAACCGTAGTCATAAATAGTTCGCTGAAGGTCAGGCCATCATGTTCGCCACTATCTATTTTCCAACCCGCGCTGAACAGAACGTTCAACAATCTCAATGTGAGATTGTGTGTGCGCGTGAGTCTATACCCTAGCAAAAGCAAAGCCTCCTTGCGAATATCACTCATGTCAGTAATAATAAATATTGGACACTACACTTGAAAGAAGGTGTAAAGCCCTCGGTAAACCCGACAATAAATGATGAATGAATGAACCAAAGACAATCCTGAAGACGAGAGAGTAGCACAAGGCATTGTTTAATGTTTATGCGACCACTATAATCACAAGGACCGCCACGCGCGGCCAGTGGGGGGGGGGGGGGGTTAATACGCCGTGTATTGTCTTTGCCAAAGATGGTAGTAATCTTTGCCTGTAGCCTAACGTGAAAAAAGATCGAGATCGGAAAAACCGTTTTAACATTTTTGTTGAAACCCATCGCCAATAAGTCATTTAAACGGGGTAGGACATACACGTTTTACACACCCCACGTGACCGTAAAAACCGTTTAGAGTAAAATACAAGCTTTCTGACATTGACATCCCTATGTTATACAAAATCAATTTAAATCCGTGTGTATAAAATATATATTTGATTCCCATCGCAATCGTAAAAATTATAAATAATAAGTAGAAATCAATGTAATAAGTATAATGTTTTGAAATAAATGTATTGTTTGTGTGTAGTATGAAATAGTGATGAAGTCATAATGTAATATGTTATCACTTGCACCCACATTGCACAGATCTACCCAAAAATGTGAATGAATTTTTTGAATATTAATATAATGTACGGACTAGTTGTCAAGAGCAAACGTGCATTGTATTTTACTCCTAAATAGTGCGCGGAAAACGTCATGCAAACAACTTGATTAATATTTCAGGTAACTTATTTGGACACCCCTCGACTTTAAAAAAAAAGTGGCCGCCGATACCGCAAACGTACCTACCTATTCAGTTATTTTAATGATCAATCAATTTAAAAATTGGTGCGTTTCTATGTTTGTTGTTTAATAATGACATTTTTATCTGACGTTGTGACACATCCTTTAGAATCGAACTCAGGTTTTCCGGCCACTTGACCTTACTTGACTGACCTAGAGTAGACCACCCAGACTGATAATTTAAATTCTAGATGCTGTGTCCGGCGGAGATCTGGGTATACTGGATTTGATTCACAGTTGGGGCTGTATTGTTAATGTCTGAGTTTAAAATATTCGGGAATTGTTGTGCGGTATCGGCGGGGGTTTTACTTGCAAAATCATATTTTTTATTGCGTTTTTTTAATTATAGTATTAACATGAACACACAATGTTAAAAATGACCCTGCTCTGTATTACAAAATTTTTCATAGATTGTATCAACATGATCACCTAATCTTTTAATGATGGCAGAGGGACAGAGGGTAGGCAAATGCCCCTTTACAATAAACGCTCAGGCGCATAGGGAGGCTATCAAAACCACCCAGTGAACACATGGTGTCTCTACTTCATAGTTCATATCGTATCACACCTCGAAATAGGAGCTATTTCCAAATGATGCTATTTGGGCCCAAAAAGGACAGGCACATGGGTTTGTATTGGGTCGTCGTTCCAAAACTATCGGCGGGTAGCAAGAAACCGTTCACAGTGTTGCGTGGGTTTTCCGAAAGGGCCATAAAAAGAAGAAAGGTTTTACGGCGAGGGACACCATGCGAGTGAGATGGGCTACGGTCTGCCGCAGGCTGTTGCAGGCAGCAAAGTAGGGGAAGGAGCTGGAAAGCGTAGTGCCGGGGATATCCGCTAGGTAGTGATGTGACTGGCGGTTCGCACTAGCGCATTTTTTGCGTTGAGAAGTTGACTTGACTTCAACTTCTGATTTATTTTCCGCAGAAATTTTAACACGGCGATGAAACCATCTTCCCAAAAGGAGAACTAAACTTGATACCGCCCCACCTGGTATGCTGCTAACAATTTTCCATTTCGCGTTGAAAAAAACGCAGGTGCGCTTTGATACCCCGTACGGTAACCTCTTCATTTTAAATAACCCTTTAAGGTGTTTTTATTGTCAGTACAAGGCCTGACTGTCTCGTTTACAGACATTTGTTGATATGCTTGTGCAAGGTCCAGCTTGGAGAAACTTCACACCACCCCGGCAATCGTAGCCAGGATATTGCTCGTTGTGGGCAATGGATTTAAAAGTCTGTTTACTAGCGCTGGATTACTGTGCTTCGGTAGTCACAACAAATCCTTTTAAAGTTTTGGTCTTTTTTCAAAACTGCCACAATCGGTGATGCCCATTCCGAATGGATCACCCGGGTTCTATAACCCCGATTTCAGTCAAACTGTCCAGTTCTTATTAACCTTTATTTGCAGTGGAAAAAAGGTACTGGTCGTGCTGTAAGAATTTAGGCGTAAAATATTTTCCTTCAATGGTACAGCGATTTCGGGACCAAGTGTAGGAGCCTAGTTCGTCGTTGAAAAACGGAGCTGAATTCTTCTTCCCATTTAGGTCTAGGCCTCTGTGAGTCAACTTTGTTTAAAGCCCCCTGATGGAGATTCCCAGGGCATTTAAACCCGTTGCGGCCTATGAGACTGCTTCCCGCCCCTTTTACAACCACCCGTGGTAATTTATGACTTTTCCCTTGATGCACTACATCTATTATGGCTTCACCAACCCCGACAGCATTTCTTGTGACCATGTTTTTAGTCCTATGCCTCCGTTTGTTTAATGCTTGGTGTAGGCATAACTGACTGTGAATAACTGGTTAAAAGTTATGTCATTGATTATTGAACATGCAGATCCAGAGTCTAAATTCCATTGTATGGCATGCAACCATTTAATTTTAGTGCTAGGCTAGGCTTGGGCTATAGATGATGTTACCTTAAAACCCTTGGCCCTACCTGGTTGATTTTTTGTAAAAGCTGTTCTGACTGTTGTTTGTTCAATTGCATGTGTACTTTGAATCCCCTTCCCTGCGTTTGTTTGGAAGTCTTGCCGACTTGGGTTTTTGTTTTTCTTTGACTGTTTTGTCTTGATTCTGTTTTGGTTAAACAAAACTCGCTCAAGGTTGTCCCACCCTTTTGCAAAAATGACCAAGTTTCCCTTAGCAAACTTGCATGATTTTTCCTTGATGATCATAACCCCACCGATAGCACGTTCCCTTCTGTGGTACCTTGTTGGGGATGGACATCCCTTTCCCTTCTTTGTATGAAAGGGTGTTGATCTCCTTGCTAACTCCATTGTTGGCTGGAGCTCTCATTGCCGTCATGTTGTTGTCTGCTTTCCCTCCGCTGCTTACAGCCATTTGTAGGGCTTTTTCAAATGTTAGATCACTCATTTTCCCAATAGCCTACGTTGTAAGGCTTCGTTGCAAAAAGCCTACAACTAAACTGATCTCGTAGTCCCAGTGTTCAAATCTGCTGTAAAGTTACAGTTTTCTGTTAGTTTCTGAGTTCTGACCCCATACTGCGCGATTGGTTTCCCTTCTCTTCTGGGTTTTGCGATGGAAGTTAAATCTCATCACTATTTCGGAGGGTTTTGGGTGAAGATGGTTTTTTTATTGCCGTCGATAATAGGCCAATGTCAATTCGTTAGGCCTCTAGGCGCCACGACCGACCTGATTAGTGTATAGGCGCGTTTTTCCTAAAAACACTCAGAAAGCACTGCCAGCTTCCTGGGACTCTTCTTCAATGTTGTTGGCAATGAAGTAGAATTCCAACCTCTCCATAAAATTCCTCCCCGTTGTCGATTTCTGGGTTGAATTTGTCGATTTTCCCGACGGACGCCATGCTTGGCGCCCTTTTTGCCTAGCCTAGGCCTACTGTTTGCGTTGGTCAAGGGCCTTCAGATTTTCCCAGATGGTACTTACTTTGCATTTCCCGTTCGGGCGCCAGTGTTTTGTTTTATGTTATGAGGGCGCCATATGAATCATCACTCGATTTTTTAGATATAAGATTAACAGTACTTTATTAGAAATAGATACAATTACAATCACTAGGATGCTAGGCTACATGACATCGCTCCTTGCAAGTCAAGACGGGGAAGACAGCAACTACTAACCCACCGCCCCTCAGATCCCACGACACAGAGCTCCACTACACTGCAGTGCTCTAGGCGGGTAGTTCAAATGTTCATACATCACAGTTAATCTAACAACAAAACTACCCAATTCCGCTACTATTCTAGGGTTATGGAGCCCAGAGTTTCCAATTGGGTAATTAATTGAATTTAAAGTTTTTTCTTTTGTTGGAATCTGAATTGTATTCGATGCGGTGGTCAACCCTAACCACGAATATTGGACCGCATGGTGAATCGTAAGTAGGCCCTAGGCTAGGCCTAGCTTCTTGAATAACTTTATTGTTTTAAACGGATTAAGCCTAAACAATTATGGCTAATACTATTCCGAATGTGGAACCGAAGTTAGATGGACTAAGCAATTATAACACATGGCAGCTAATTATGAAAATGACTCTGAAGGGCATGGATCTGTGGGATTGTGTCGAGAGGGAAACTGGCTTGCAAGGTGCCCCCCAAACCCATTTGGGCGCAAAGAAAGATCAGAGAGCATTAGCGACCATCTGTTTGAAAATCAAGGTGCATTGCCATATGCATATCCAGTCTGTGGGAAACCGCAGAGGCAGCGTGGAAAGCCTAGCAAATGCATTTGAAGAAAATCATGGTCCTCAAAGACGAGTTGGATCATGAGAAAAACTAATGAGAATTAACTATGATGATTACCCAGGAATGCAAGAATTTCATCGCAGACATAATGGACATTGCTCAAAGGCTTCGTGATATTGGAAAGCTGTTAGACGATGATCTGTTAACCACAATAATGCTTGGAGGACTTCCGCCTAGATTTGAATCTTTCGAGTTGGGACTCGAAGGTAGTGGTAGAAACTTATCCAGTGATTGGTTGAAGAATAAATTACTTCAGTATGCCATGAAGTTGGAAACAAGTGGATCGCAAACGGAAGCAACAAGGTTTTTCAACTCGCAAGAGAGGTGGCGTTGCCGGTTCGTTCAAGGAGAGAAGATGTTATCATTGTAATGATCCTGGTCACCTGAAGCCTCAATGTCCACACCTGAAGAAGAAGAAGAAGAAGAAGAAGCCACAGGAGTCTACATACCAGAAGAAGACACAAGAGTCTACTTCGCAGAAACAGCAAACGTCAAATCAAAAGGAGACGGGTAACAAGACACAACAGTCGCATTCCAATAAGAAATGGACATTTCTAACTGCGCTACACACTAAGTCTACAGGAAGCCATGAAGACTGGTTTATAGACTCGGGTGCTAATGGTCATATGTCCAAGCAGAATGACTGGATGTTGAATTATAGGGAAACAGATGATAACGTAAAGGTAGCTAATAGTGACACAATTAAAGCTGCTGGTGCTGGTGATGTTAGTGTCAAACTCAAATCATCTGGGGAACTTAAAGTCATAAATGAAGTGTCATATGTTCCTGGTTTAAGTGATAATTTATTATCTGTTAGTGCCATGTGCACTAAAGGAATGGTCGCTTTATTTTCCGATACAGGTTGTAAAATGTTTCGGAAGGAGGGCTTTGAGTATGATGGTAAAGTTGTAGCAACCGCTACTAATCATGATGGTTTGTACAAGTTGGATCTCTCAAATGATGAGGTTAATGACCCTGAAGTTGCTGAACAACAGGTTAGTGTGCCAGAAATTACTCAGCAAACTGTTTTTTCTGTAAATCATAACAAAATTAATTTGCAGGAATTACGGCATAAACGGTTAGGCCATCTAAATGGTAGAAGTATGAACTTGTTGCAAAATGGTATGGTAGTTGGCGTTAAATACTCTAATGATACCTGGAAGCCTTGTTTGCCATGTATAAAAGGGAAACAACATAGGGTCCCCTTTAAGAAATCAGGAGCACGAAGAGCTCAAGAAAAAATGGAGCTGATTCATGCTGATCTGTGTGGCCCGATGAGTGAGCCAGCATGGGATGGTTCAAAGTATTTTTTTGTGTTGGTAGATGATTTCACAAGAAAAATATTTGTGTATTTTCTACAATCAAAAGATGAAACCAAGGCCAAATTTGCAGAATTTAAGGCAATGGTTGAAAATGAAACTAAATTAAAAATTCAGGCTGTTAGAACTGACGGGGGGACAGAATTTCTCAATCAAGAAATGCGTAGTTTACTGACCGATGCTGGGATTAAGCATTAAGTCACAGTACCAGATAGCCCACAACAGAATGGAGTTGCGGAGAGAACCAATAGAACTCTAGTAGAAATAGGGAGAACTCTTTTGCAAGACTCTGGTTTAGGTGCTAAGTATTGGGTAGAAGTCACTAGGACTGCGGCTTACCTTAAAAATAGATCCCCTAGTAAAGCAGTCATAGGGATGACACCTGAGGAGGCCTGGACAGGTGAGAAACCCGATCTCAGTCATTTGAGAACTTTTGAGTGCAAAGTTATGGTTCATGTTCCTAAGAAATTCGGGAAAAAGTGGGATTCTAAAAGTAAAGAGTGTTTGTTTGTAGGGTATACTGCACTGAAACAAAAGGTTATAGATGTGTTGATCCTTGTAGGATGTAAGGTACCGGTAATCACAAGAGACACTTTACTGTTAATCTATTGTTTATTACGATCACTCTAATACATACATCCACTCACGGGTCCCTAGTTCCGTGTGTCCCGTCAGGGCTGCCAATCTCCAAACACTACACATCTCCCCCCATAACATAGTATCCCAAAAAAAAAATCCCAATCAATAGTAGAAGTACCTTAGGACAGTGGGTTTAAGTCACAGTATAGTCCCTCCACCTCTTAGGCTGCTTCTTCTCCCGGCTCGAGCGTCGAGGCTCCTGGGCTACTTCATTACTTGGCAAAGCAACCTGGGGTCGGCGTCTGCTGACGTCCTCCGTCTCTGGTACTGCCATTGGATTGGGCGGAGCAACCGGGGGTCGGCGTCTTTCGACGTCCTCGGTCTCTGGTACTGCCATTGGATTGTTGTCACTATCGGGAACAGCCTCGGAATCGACGACTGTAGGTTCCTCATGAAACCTCTTCACGAATGAGGAGTTTCGTCGATATTTTACGCCGGCAGGCGACTGAACGACCACACTGTTGCCAGTCTTCTCAACAACTTGATGGGGCTCCATCCCGAATCGAGAAGCCAGCTTTATGTGTAGGTTTCTGCTGGAGCAGAACAGTGTCCCCCACGTGAATTTGGGACTCACGGGCTCCCCTCTTGGCATCCGTGTACGCCTTACCTTGGGCCTTGCGCTCGCGGTCACGGTCTCTTATCTCTTCGTCGTTTAGGGCGTCTTCCACCTCAGGAAGTTTGGTCCTTAGTTTCGGTTGAAAAGCATTTCTGCTGGGCTCACTCCTGTGGTTGAGTGTGGGGTAGCCCGGTACATAAGTAGGTACTTTTGAAGTTCTTCTTTCCAATCTCTTCCCTCTGCATATGCAATGCGCATCCGCTTCAGGAGTCCCCGGTTTTGCCTCTCGATTTCTCCATTCGCTTGGGGCCACAGTGGTGTCGAGTGGTGTTCGGCAATCCCGTTGGATTCAAGGAACTGCTTATAGGTATCGCTGATAAACTGTGGGCCGTTGTCTGACTTGACTGCGACTGGCAGTCCATGCCTGGCAAACATCTCTTCTAGTACAGGTATCATCTTGGGTGCCGTGATCTTCCCCATGACTTCCACTTCAATATATCGACTGTAATAATCGACTACAACAAGCAAGTTGTATTCGTCAGTGGGACCAAGGAAGTCAATGGCCAAATGCTGCCAAGGACGGGTTGGGAGTTCAGTTCTGGTGACGGGTTCACATGGATCAGGATAGCCAACAAGTTGACATCCGTGGCAGTTCTTTACATGTTTCTCGGCCTGACGGTCAATGTCTGGCCACCATACCTTCGAACGCAGTCGATGCTTCATTTTAACAATGCCAGGGTGACCCTCATGGGCTATTTCAAGGGTTTCTTGCGAGTACTCTGGGGTAGGATGACTCTGGTTCCCCTGAGGACAATGTTGTCCACCACGCACAGCTCATACTTAAT
The DNA here is from genome assembly GCA_024449915.1 of Sweltsa coloradensis. Lineage (NCBI taxonomy): Eukaryota > Metazoa > Arthropoda > Insecta > Plecoptera > Chloroperlidae > Sweltsa > Sweltsa coloradensis. The sequence continues at coordinate 41,146 of JAMZAV010005798.1, forward strand.
TATCTCATATCGCCGTAGCTCGGCAGGCCATATCCCCTCGAGTATGCCCCTTCGGAGGGAAACCAACTCTGGATCTTTAGCCGACTCTTCTTCAACTTCTTTCATGGTCAAAGCCTTAGGAATGGCTTGTTTTGTAATCCATTTGACATATAGGTCATCATGTCCTCTTGTGGGTGGTGCTAGGCCTCCGGGTAGCAATGGGGAAAGTGGGTCAGCAATATTTGTTTTACCGGGCCGATATAAGACGGTATATTCATAACCCTGAAGGCGGAGAACCCATCTCTCAATCCTAGCGCACGGCCTAGACTTCTTGGAGAATATGAATCCAATGGGGGTGGTCAGTAACCAGTGTAAATGGGCCTCCCAGAATGTAGAATTGGAATCGTTCACATGCCCAAACCAGGGCCAAGGCCTCTTTTTCAACTTGACTGTATCTCGTCTCCGCGTCAGTCAACGCTCGACTCGCGTATTCGATGACTCGAGGTCCTGCCGGAGTTGTTTGAATCAAGACCCCTCCCAGTCCAAACGGGCTTGCGTCTGCAACTATTGTTGTGCTTGACATGGGGCTGTAATAGGCCAATCCTGAGGCCTTGGCCAACCGCTGTTTGAGGGTTTTGAACCCCTGCTCTTGCTCTGGTCCCCAAACGTAGTCGGTCCCCGCCTTTGTTAGCTTACGGAGCGGGTGAGTCAGCGTGGAGTAGTCGGGAATGAATCTCGAGTTGTACCCCACCAGCCCCAGGAAACTTTCCAACTCTGCACGATTTTCTGGAGCCCTGCAATCCAGAATAGATTGTACTCTATCTTCTAAGGGTCGCACTCCCTCCTTAGAGAATATGTGACCTCTGTAGGTTACCAGACACAATCAAGTCATCAATATAAACTCTGACCCCTTCACAGTCTCTCACCACGTCGGTCATAAGCCGCTGAAATATCTCTGGTGCACAGCTAATTCCGTAAAAAAGTCTGGTAAATCTGTAAACAGCATTATGGGTGCCAAATGTGGTTATCTCCCTGGAGTTTTCATGAAGTTGTACCTGTAAAAATGCACTTTTTAGGTCAACCACACTCCATATGGTGCTGCCATGCATGGCCGACACGTCGTCTTCAAACTCTGGGATCGGCTGTCGCTCGCGCACAATTGCTGTGTTTGCCCTTCGCATATCTACACATGGTCGCAGTTCACCAGATTTCTTTGTGCTTAACACTAGTGGAGATATCCATGGCGTGGCGTCATTGACTTTTTCAATTATTCCCTCTTTCAGCCAGCAATCCATCTTCTCGTCAAGCTTTTTCCTCAACTGGTGTGGAACCCTCCTTGCAGGCTGAGCCACAGGCTGCACGTCCTTTTTGATGCGTAGCTCCAGCTGAAAAGTCTTTGAGTTTGCCTACTCCACTGAAAACCTGTGGGTACTTTTCCATGTATTTTCCCAGTTCATAGGGTTCGGGCTTAGGGCATTCCCTTCCCTGAGCTTACACTCTTGACCTCATCTGTCTCTAAACCAAGTCTCAGAACCCCTAGACCTATTGCTGTTGATTTACCTAAAATAGGCGATCCTCTACCCGCAACAACGTAAAAACAAGTGGATCGTTTGGCACCATTGTTCAACACGATCGATGTTGAGAACTTACCAAGGACTTTGAGGGGTGTCTCGCTTCCGTATGCAAAAATCTTCTTAGAAGTCTCCATACAGGTTCCGGTTATCTTCTGTTTCTTGCAACGTTCCCAGCTCTCTTGATCTAAAATATTGCATGAGGCTCCAGAATCTATCATAAGTTTAAGATTGACCCCTCCAACCTCTGCCTTGATAATGACATCATCATCCAAAGAAAAACCCCAAAATTGGTTACTGTGAAGGAATAACCATCACTCTCACTTCCTTCATCATCAGCGTTGAGCTGTGAAACTTTTGTGTTTTTTTTCTTTGTAGAAGTTTTTCCTGATGCTCCCTCCACCTTGTTCCTGGATTTACAGCATTTCTCAAAATGGCCTGTGCCTTTACATTTGTTACATACCTTGTTTCTCGCCGGGCATCTCTCATCTCGGGCTGTGTGGCCTGTGTAGCCACAACGAAAACACTTGTAATCTGGATCATTACCTTTTGAATTTTCGCGCCGTCTGTTAGCATTAAACTTTAAGTTGGCAACACTGCTGTCTCCCCCTCCCCTACCTTCCATTATGGCGGCATGTTGCTGTGACGTTTCTAGACTTCTGGCAATCTCTTTGGCCATTTGTAGGGTTAGGTTGTCACCTTTTTCAAGTAGTTTAGTTCGTAGCTCACTCGATCTGCATTTGGTCACTAGCTGGTCGAGTAACGCCTTTTCCTCGTTGTAATTGGAGAAATCGCAGTTCGCGCTTTCTCCCTTAAGCCTAGTGATAAACTGATGAACTGTCTCATCTTCTCTCATTTCCATTTTCCGGAAATTATAACGCACGTACACAGAGCTCGCCTTACCTTGAAAATGCACGTTTAGCGCCCTCAAACATACGTCGTACTCGTTGACGTCTTGGCCCTCGCCTACGCCTAGATTGCCGGCACCAAGAGCGACAGGCAATGTGTACCAGATGTTCTGGACCTCTTCGCCAGCATGATGCAATAACTTAATTTTTTAATGTTATTATCTGTGACGCCCTTGGAGCCTATGAAAATGTCAAAACTCCTTACCCACCTGCGCCACCTTTCGGCAACTGTGGCGTCATCGCCATGGGTGTCGAACGGACGTAGGCCTTGGCCTAGGCCTAGGCCTAGGCTCTCAGTCTCACTCATTGCTTCTTATTCCGTATTTAAACTCACGAATTTAATCACTGCACGCGTTAGTGTTTTACCACGTCGCCAAAATGTAGGATGTAAGGTACCGGTAATCACAAGAGACACTTTACTGTTAATCTATTGTTTATTACGATCACTCTAATACATACATCCACTCACGGGTCCCTAGTTCCGTGTGTCCCGTCAGGGCTGCCAATCTCCAAACACTACAATCCTCAAAATCCCAGAAGAGTTTTTAGGGCTAGAGATGTTATTATATTCCTCGAAGAGACTCGGGAAGTTGGCATTAAGACGGAAATCCCTAAAAATGAGGTCGAGCCAAGTGTAGGCCTAGTAATGGGTAATGAGCTAGTTCAGGATAATGAGGTAATGTCAGTATCTAGTGAGGGATCAGGTAATAATGAAATCGGTCAAAGTGAATCCTCCGACCTGGAAACCGAGTCTGAAAGTGGGGAGTCTCATGGCGTAGATTTAGATGTAGGCCTAGGCTTAGAGAGAAATGAGCGAAATGTGGGTGCTAGACGCACTAAAAGGGTTCATAAACCTAAGCAGTTCCCAGATTTTGTTGCGGATAATGTTTTTGAGTCGCAGACAGAATTAGGCGAACCAGAAACAGTTAGCCTACTCAAGCCCTATTGGGGAAAGACAAAGGGAAGTGGAAAAGAGTTATGGAAGACGAGCTTAAATCGTTGTCTACCAACGATGCATGGGAGTTAGTGCATAGACCTGAGGGTGCTCATGTAATTAAAAGCAAATGGATTTTTAAAATAAAACGAGGCCCCGATGGTGCTGTAGAACGGTATAAAGCGAGGTTGGTAGCTAAAGGTTTTTCACAAATAGAGGGCTTCGACTATAAAGAGACTTTCTCACCGGTGGTGAGATATTCAACAATCCGAATGCTTTTGGGTGTTGCTGTAAATTTAAATTTAGATATTGATCACCTGGATGTCAGCACAGCCTTTCAGCATGGGGAGTTGGAAGAAGTGGTTTATATGGAAGTTCCAGAGGGACTAAACATTCAGGGGGAGAAGGTGTGTTTGTTGAAAAAGGCTTTGTATGGACTAAAACAAGCCTCTACGGCTTGGAACACAAAGATACATAATATTTTCATCAAGTTGGGCTTTAGTAGGTCCAATCTTGAGCCATGTGTGTATTTTAAGAGTAGTAATGAGGGCATAATAATCATTGCTCTGTATGTTGATGATTTCATTGTGTTTTCAAATAACCCTTCTTACAAGACTGAACTGAAAACATGTTTAGCAAGAGAATTTAAAATTAGAGACCTTGGGGAACTAAAACATTGTTTGGGAATGGAGTTTCAGAGGGATAAGGTGACTGGTGAAATCAGAGTAAACCAGAAACAGTACATTCAAAATGTTCTAGAACGTTTCAATATGTCCGATTGTAATCCTGTATCATTCTCTTGAGTATTACTAGGCCTATAGTAATTTTTTGTTTTTTGTTCTTGTGTCAGTCAAGATTAAGGGGGAGTGTTATGGAGTATAATCTCTGGCTGACAAGAGGGATGTCAATAATGTTCATCTTCTTCTTTCTTTATAAAAGTTGGCAGCACTGCTACGGAGTTAGTTCCGTTTCCGTTCATGTCGGTATCATCATGTAGTTAATAAAGCAAACTGATTTAAACATCGTATCAATCTATGTTAATCTAACAACAAAACTACCCAATTCCGCTACTATTCTAACAAGTCCCGTGTCGAGGTTCATTCTCGGTGGTAGCACTGTTTTAATACCATTATAATATATTCAATGTTTATTGAAATTGCCAAATAAAGTCGAATAAAATACTGTATTCAGATTATGTTTATTATCATCCTGGAAAGTGGTTTTCCGCGTAATTCACCTCATTTTTTTCTCCTATTAGAGACATTTATGTTCGTACCCAAATAAATGGACTTGTTGCCATGAACCCTCCTCCCTCGCCCCCCACCCACCTTCCACCACAACTTCATATTAGTACATCACACGCTCAATGGGCGATACACTAAAAATTATCTTACTTCAATTCACGTGCAGTAAAACTTGAAAGACTCAGAGATGCATAAATGTAATAATGCGCCGTGGCTGGATGTATTAATAATTGTTTCATTCTTTTGTGTTGTGAAATAATAAACAAAATTGTTCCGACTGGGGATCGAATCCAAAACATACTGGTCCATGTACATATAATAAATTGATATTTGGGATGCTCCGGTATCGAACAATTGTCTGTTAGTGCAATAAACATTTACGCCAAGCAAAGAATTTCTATATCGCAGATCTATGCATAATGATTCAAATGGTGTCCTGCAGTAGTTCATGAGCAAAGTAATGCAGCCAATCAGAACAAGTTATTAACAAAATTACATGACCTGTCACTCAAAGTGGTGAAAAAGCTTCGTATCGCTAGGTTGCGCCACTTGCTGGAATAAAAAAAGCCTAAAATAGCGCCGAAACATGCTTTCGTACTTCCATTGTACAGCGGACACCCCTTGTCCAAAAATTCTCAGATTTTTAGGAATGCTATTTGAAGGTGTATATTTACACGTGTGTTGTGTACATTTTCCAAAAAGTGCTTGGTAACGCCTAAAAAAATTCGCAAAAAAGGGTAAATGTTAAAATATTCCCCAAAAGTTAACTAATTTTATTTAAAAAACAAGAACAATTTTGGTAAAAGTACACAACACACGTTCACTGAACGTCTTTACTGAGTAGAATAAAAAAAGAATTATACCGATATCTCAATTGTGTCGTTAGCTACGATGGAAGTACGGAACCACTGCAACACACCGAAATAATACAGGGTCCAGTAGAGCCTTAAGTCCAAAAAAATCTTGACTCTAATATATAATTACTATACCAGGTATAGAATCATTTAAAATTGTTCATGTCAAAAACTGATCACAGCAATGATACAGGAAACCTAACTCAAGTTGCAAGCTCCATCAGTGGACGGTAACCAGACAATCTAGGCAGAAAAATATAATTGAAAATACATTGATTATATCATAATCAAAGCAATAATGAACAAACAAAGAGAAAAGCAAAATCATTAATAAGAACTTATGAAGGTAAATTAACATTACACTAATACACAGACAATAACCTACAAATAAATAGTAAAAAATCAATTCTTTGCTCTTTGATTCATTATCATTGCTTCAATTTTACATTTAAATTGTACAATTCCTAGATCAGTAAACTGGCTTCCAATATCATAAGAAATTGAATTCCAATAGGATATGCCTCTGTACATAAATGACTTTCTAAATGCTTCAGAATTTAATCTAGGAACTTCCAATGAGTTTATTAAAGTAGAATTTCTATCACGATCAACAATTTTAAAAAAATTGGTTAGAATACCTAAAAACATATATTTCAATACTTTGATTTGAATGTATTTACCAGCACGCTATACCTCAATCCTTTCCTCAATCGTGAAACAATCGGACTGCAAATCTTGGCTCAAGGGAAATGAATCAAACAGATTGTCAATTCTCTTCTGGAGTACAGCATACTCAGTAGAAGGACTTACTGCCCAAACCACTAAGCAATAATCAATAACGGAGTGAATATAAGAATCTAAAAGTAACCTCAACATTCTCTCAGTTACAAACCTCTTCATTCTACTTATAATTCCAATTGCTGATGATACTTTATTACACACATATTCATAATGTTTCTTAAAATTTAAATTACAATCTAAGAAAACTCCAATATATTTAAATTCATACACTCTAGAAATTAACTTACCATTACAATTCAACGTCAAATGAATATCATTCATGCTTCTATCACTAGCCTTATGAAAAATCATAAAATTTGTTTTGCTATAATAATTATAAAGTTCCTGAGTTTTAAACCAATCATCCATCCTCTTTAGAACTTCTGGAAGACGTCTTACGATCTCTTTGATATCCACACCTTCTAAAAAAAAGACCAAGTCATCAGCATATAAGACATAATTGATTCCTCCCATTATAGTAGATATATAATCTATATAAAGAATAAATAATAGGGGTCCTAATATTGATCCTTGGGGTACTCACAAAATATATTGATTACTTTTGAACTATATTTTGCAAGATTCATAAACATTTTTCTTTTTAAAAAACAATCCGCCAAAATTGATAACAAATAAGGACTTACGTTATACCTGGTTTTAATTTGATTAAAACAGGTAAAAAAGGTACTGAATCAAATGCTTTCCTAAGATCAACAAAGACAGCTCCAACCTTACTATTACGTTTATCAATCCCTTTATAGATGAAATCTGTAAACGCTAGAAGGGCACTTTGCGTTGACCTGCCTTTCCTGAAACCATGCTGGTTTGCACTTAAACCTTCAGATGTATCCACTTCATATAATAACCTCTTGTATAAAATATTTTCAATAATTTTCCCTTTAATTGGAAGAGTTGGTATAGGTCAATAAGAATTCCTATCACTCTTTTTACCTTCACCCTTATAAATAGGCGTTACCCTTGCCAATTTCAGCTGTGTTGGGAAGTCACCTGCAAGAAAGAAACTTAAACTTACTTAGGTTTTCAATGTCCTATATATATATATATATATATATGTTACCATCTTTAAATAATTAAATTTACTTTTTTCGGTTTACCACGTAAGATATTCTTTATTTTGTCTCATGTTTCGATTGGATTTCACCAATCATTGTCTAAGACTAAAGTAACTCAAATATAAATACAAAATACAAGAACACTTCAAGAGAGAACTAAAACAAAAACACAAGAATAACATCAAACAAACATAATAAACAAGCAATTTTCAAAGAAGTTAACAAACAGGAATATTATACCATGTGGAAAGAGTTTAGAAAAACATGTCATGTTATTGATTATGCGATGTAGTCTGATGGACCAGAACCTGTAGGATGATTCCTTGCTTGACTTCTTGTCATTGGGCCTTGACTTGTGGAAGGTAACACGGTCTTGTAAGTATTTTGACCAGTAGGGTCAAGCAAGGAATCATCCTACAGGTTCTGGTCCATCAGACTACATCGCATAATCAATAACATGACATGTTTTTCTAAACTCTTTCCACATGTTATAATATTCCTGTTTGTTAACTTCTTTGAAAATTGCTTGTTTATTATGTTTGTTTGGTGTTATTCTTGTGTTTTTGTTCTAGTTCTCTCTTGAAGTGTTTTTGTATTTTGTATTTATATTTGAGTTACTTTAGTCTTTGACAATGATTGGTGAAATCCAATCAAACTCAGACAAAATAAAGAATATCTTACTGGTAAACCGAAAAAAGTAAATTTAATTATTTAAAGATGGTAAAACATACAAATAACCACAAAAACCTCAGAATTTCCATATATATATATTATATATATATATATATATATATTATTTAACGAGTGTATTAAACTACTAACCGAGGTCTATATTTTTAACACTTACTTGTGTGAATTTTCGGAGACGTCCGTCTCCATCGTCAGACACTGACACACTGGCAATCTCACAGTGTTTCCGGAGGCTTCCACCCATGTTGTTGTGCCCTAGTGACTTCTTCCCTGACTAGATTGCGCCATATGGGGCTGAATTCTTTTGTATATATATATATATATGATAAAAACAAGGATCTTGGGTAAAACCGCGTCGAAAATAAGATGAACCAGGGCAGAACCTGGGCGTCCACCGACGTTTCGTCTGTACTACGTCAGACATTTTCAAGGTTGACTGTGACTCTACGGAGGTTGGAGTCACAGTGGTTGGCAAGCACGCAGCGCCCGCCTTATATAGCCTCGGCTGAAGGTGCGGGGCGGCGAGGTTATATAGAAAATAGGTGCGGGGCGGCGATGTCATATCGAAAAAATATATACGGATGGTGGCAATAGAGAAACAAAATAGCTCAGCTTACTGTAGTGAAACCTTTTTAGTCCGGCTTCTTGTCATAGGGCCTGATTGGTTGTCTTTTGAAATGTTATTCGTGTTTAGAATTATGGAATCTGAAATTTGCACCACCTCCCTCGGAGGTATTGTTGTAGGTTTTCGCGGCCCGTCATAGGATAAAAACAAGGATCTTGGGTAAAACCGCGTCGAAAATAAGATGAACCAGGGCAGAACCAGGGCGTCTACCGAAGTTTCGTCTGTACTACATCAGACATGTTCAAGGTTGACTGTGACTACGGAGGTTGGAGTCACAGTGGTTGGCAAGCACGCAGCGCCCGCCTTATATAGCCTCGGCTGAAGGTGCGGGGCGGCGAGGTTATATAGAAAATAGGTGCGGGGCGGCGAGGTCATATCGTGAAAAGGTGCGGGGCGGCGATGTCATATCGATAAAATATATACGGATTGTGGCAATTGAGAAACAAAATAGCACAGCTTACTGTAGTGAAACCTAGTGCAATCGGTATCTGAATGCTGCTTCTCACCACCGTCCTTCACAGTTATTTTCAGTGGTTAACACTCTGGTCACCCGGTCCAGGAACCTTACTGACAAATCTCACTCAAGAGAGGAATTTGACAAGCTCCGTGAAGCTCTATCACTCAATGGTTACTTGGACCGAGACATAACCAGAGCGTTTAAACGTGAACTGAAGAAATCTGAGGATGATACTGAGGACAAGGAGAAACCACGGTCAAAAGCTTTTCTTCCGTATGTCAAGGGTACCACAGACGTCATAGGTAGAATCCTCAATCGTAAGAACATCGAAACCATTTTCTCCACTGACAGAAAAATCAGCTCCTTTTTGAGAAGTGCAAAGGACTCTGTTTATCTGGAAGAAAGAGGGGTTTATGAGGTTCCCTGTGGCGACTGCGATCAAACGTACATAGGCCAAACAGGCAGACGCATAGCAGTGAGGATAAATGAACACTCTAATGCTGTGAAAACAGGTGACAAGAAATCAGCCCTGGCTCAACATGCTCAAGCTTACTCGCATGTGATAGATTTTGACAAAACAAAAATTATTTGTCCTGTACAACAGCTCAAGCCACGTATTATCCGTGAATCTGTGGAAATTGAGAAACGGCCGAATAACATGAACAAAAGAGATGATAGCCAGAGCCTCCCTCTTGCTTGGAAACCTGCACTCATGCCTCGAAATGTAGTCCGTAGACCTATTCAGCCAAATCCCTCAGAGGTGGTGCAAATTTCAGATTCCATAATTCCAAGCACGAATAACATTTCAAAAGACAACCAATCAGGCCCTATGACAAGAAGCCGGACTAAAAAGGTTTCACTACAGTAAGCTGTGCTATTTTGTTTCTCAATTGCCACAATCCGTATATATTTTATCGGTATGACATCGCCGCCCCGCACCTTCAGCCGAGGCTATATAAGGCGGGCGCTGCGTGCTTGCCAACCACTGTGACTCCAACCTCCGTAGAGTCACAGTCAACCTTAAAAATGTCTGACGTAGTACAGACGAAACGTCGGTGGACGCCCAGGTTCTGCCCTGGTTCATCTTATTTTCGACGCGGTTTTACCCAAGATCCTTGTTTTTATCATATTATATATATATATATATATGTATTAAAGTAATCGGTTTTTCGGTTTCAATGCCACGTATATTATCATTGGGCCGACGTTTCGATGAGATTTCACTCTTAGTCTTAGAGATTAGCTATACGTTCTCGCAGAATAGCTGATGCCGACCATGCTGAAGAAGAGTTTCGTATACTAGGAGATGGACTCAAGCAGAATGGTTTTCCAAATAGAATCATTCAAAAGGCCCTCAGACAACAAACTAACCCGGAAAAAGATGTAGGTACAGAAAAAGAAGAACCACTTGCAACTGCATATTTGCCGTATGTTAAAGGAGTAACGGACAGAATAGGAAAAATTCTTGCCAAACAAAACATCAAGACAGTCTTTAACACCGACAGAAAGATAGGAGAGTTGTTAAGAAGTAGTAAGGACCACATCCACCTAGAAGGTAGTGGCGTGTATGAAATACCATGTGGGAATTGTGAAAGATGCTATGTGGGTCAAAAAGGGAGGAACATGTTTCAACAACAACAGGAACACAGGCTAGCTGTTGAGCACATGGACAGAACATCAGTCCTTGCTCAACATACTAAGGAAAGAGGCCATGTTATCGACTTTGCTGGCATGAAACCCATTGCCACCGTTGATGAGTTTCTTCCTAGAATGTTACGAGAAGCCATCGAGATAAACAAAAGAGCTCACAGTCTAAATAAACAGCAAGATAGCCAACGTTTATCGATAACATGGAAACCTGCAATTTCAGGGATCCATGTTAAATCACATAGGCTAACTGTAAAACCTACAGACCAACAATCAACGCCGCAGTTAATACATGCAGATGATCTACAAGTAAATGAATCGACGGTCAGAGTGACAAGATCCATGACGAAAAACGTAAAGACGGACATGTAATGACTTTCTTGTTTCTTTGCAACGATAAGCTTTTCAATGACTTTCTTTGAATGGTATTAATTCGTCATGTGTGCAGTGATTTCTTTTGTTGACTTTTGTTGTTTTTTCTCTCCAGTTTTGTTCTGCATTTATCAATAGTGATTAAGTTTTCGTTTTTAATATTTAAAGTTGTATTGGCCCTAAAGATGATGAGTGAAATCTCATCGAAACGTCGGCCCAATGATAATATACGTGGCATTGAAACCGAAAAAACGATTACTTTAATACATATCGGCCACGAAAACCTTCAAAAACATATATATATATATGGAATTTCTGAGGTTTTCGTGGTTATTTGTATATGTTACCATCTTTAAATAATTAAATTTACTTTTTTCGGTTTACCACGTAAGATATTCTTTATTTTGTCTGACGTTTCGATTGGATTTTACCAATCATTGTCTAAGACTAAAGTTACTCAAATATAAATACAAAATACAAAAACACTTCAAAAGAGAAACTAAAACAAAAACACAAGAATAACATCAAACAAACATAATAAACAAACAATTTTCAAAGAAGTTAACAAACAGGAATATTATAACACGTGGAAAGAGCTTAGAAAAACATGTCATGTTATTGACTATGCAAAGTAGTCTGATGGACCAGAACCTGTAGGATGATTCCTTGCTTGACTTCTTGTCATTGGGCCTTGACTTGTGGAAGGTAACACGGTCTTGTAAGTATTTTGACCAGTATGGTTAGTCTGACTTCTTGTTACGGGTCGTAGACTTACAACAGGTATCATAGTTTCGGTAGCATTTAGCAAAGTTGGAAGAGTGTGCATGAATGTTTTTGGTTTATGGCAAAGGTTTGCCCAAATTAGATCTGTGGCAAACACCCTGGCGTTTCGATCAAAATCAATTGCTGACAAGGATAGTATAAATGTTGAGATGCATAACCTTAAGGATGCTCTTCTCCGGAATGGGTTTTCTAATGTAAGCATAAATAATGCATTTAATCGTGTATCTAATAAAACTCAAGCGAATGTAGATGATGAAACTGTGAAGCCACGAAAAGTTGCATTTTTGCCCTACATGAGAGGCACTACTGATCGAGTTATAGTGGTAGCGGTACACAACATAAAAACGACAATACTGCACTTTTTGAACACGGTTTGCCGCTTTGCACAGTTGTAGGTGGGATCATTATAAATATTTAAGGATGTGGAGGCATTCAAAATTTCCCTTGGAATTCAAAATGGCGGCCATTTTTCAAAACGATGTCCTCGGATACAAAAGTTCCTAAGGTGTGTCTAATAATCTATGTTTGGTATCGTTTTCGTATATTTTTGACTCGAAATCCACGAAAATAAGGTGAAGATAAACATCCGAGTGAAATTGTAGAATTTTAAAATGTATTTAGTTGTATTTTCAAGAAAATCTTCTAGGTTTGTGTCCGACGTAGAAAATCCCTTACCCTACCCCTGTAAATGTTTCTAGCACAAATTTTTATGATTATATCGTTTAATCTTAAACCATTTTTTAAAATTTTTAAGCTATTGGTCAGTCATTGGTTTGGCAACCAGGAGTGTGCAACAGGTGGTTAATGATTACTATGCTGATTATGATGCTGCACTTTTTTAACACGGTTTGGCTCTTGGCTCAGTTGTAGATGGTACCCAATAGATTTTTTTAAGATGTGGAGGCAATGAAAATTCCCTTGGAATACAAGATGGCGGCGTTTTTTTTCGAATTTCTCTGAGATAAGAACAACATCGTGATGAGAACAACTTGCTTCGAAGCTAGAAATAAATAAAGTTCCACCGCCATCTATAACATTCATAGAATGTCGGTCACATTTTGATGGCTGTGTATTGACCTGATTCCTTTGTTTATTCCTTTGTTTACCGCAATAATTAGATGTAATTGACGGGTCGGGGTATTTGCACAGAAATGCCTTAGCACAGAAACGCCGTTACACCGAAAATAAAAGAACATTTTTCTAAGTTTTTACTTTAAAACTGAAAACCGTTTGGGCCTTTGCACCGAAACGCCGTTACACCGAAAATATCTATACTATTCATTTATTTCGGTCCAAAGGCGCACTCAGTATGGGCCTTAGCACAGAAACGCCTTAGCACAGAAACGCCGTTACACCGAAACTAATATTAAAAGTTACCGAGTAGGCCGTTACACCGAAAATAACCAAACAGTTAAGTAGTGCGACCGTGTGGGTCTTTACACCGAATTGCCGTAGCACCGAATCGCCGTTACGCAGAAAATTCTGCAAAAACTTCTAGCTTGAGACCGAATTACAGTATGTGACTATAGACCGAAATTCGGTGTAACGGCCCATCCGGATGGGCCGTTACACCGAATTACAGTATATGTCTTTAGACCGAAATTCGGTGTAACGGCCCATCCGGACGGGCCGTTACACCGAATCACAGTCTGTGTCTTGAGACCGAATTACATTATTTTTTAATTTATAATTTTAGTAAATAATAAGTTTACCCTCTTGGTTGTCAACTAAACGATGTTACAAAAAGTGCTTAACTGGACATTTTCTACTACCCTACATAGTTTGCCCTATAGGCAACCCACTAGACATGGTAGAATTGAAGTCGGCATAAACAAGGCGCGCCGTCCAGGCATTTCACATCAAATCATCTGCTAGAAACAACCTTCAACCAGATTATTAGGTCTCTACTAGGCACTGGTGCTTCTAGGGGAAGCTTTTACAGCTCCATCAACTTAGCCCCCCCCCCCCCCCCACATACACAAATTTGAATTTCCATAATGACGTCGACGTTTTGTCCTTAAATGTGCCGTATTCAAATCGTTTTGAGCAGCACCGGATTTGAAGCTTAGATATCGTCAATAGCCAGCCAGCATCTCACATTTGAATTCCAAAATGTAAACGGAAACGTACAGAATAACAGAATAAGCACCGTTTGAGTTGAATGGTAATCCTCAGTCGCTCCGCTCCCTCGACTAAAAGTCTAAACCAGAGGCAACGAGTTTCATGCACACTACAAAAACTACTATAAACAACATTTTGTTGAATTTGGTTTTGTATTTGGTTTGGTTGTCGAGGAAAGAGTGGGAATACGAATATTTTTTAATTATTTTGTATTTGTGTTTTGTAATTAATTAATCAACATTCTTCATCATGTTTAACGACAGTAGAAGAAACATAACCTGATTAATTAATTAATCAATTAATATTAATGATCGGTGGCGCACCAAGGGGCATGGCAGGTCATTTCTTGAAACTTTTTTTAGTGGTATTTGTATTTCAATGGCTCAGCTCAATATTAGCTTTGAATATATAACCATAATAAGGATGGTTATATACTCAAAGATATTAGTACTCTCATCGTCCTTCATATACAATAACTTCGTTGCCGGTGTTTGAGTCTTTTAAATATGTTGATAAAATATGCGTATGTCGCCGCGATAAACCTTGTTAGCGTCACCCAATTTCTTTCATATTATTTCGCTTGAAACCAAGAGGAGTAATTTTAATTCATTCGTTTTACTCAATATTCGTACTCCCCTCTACCATCTTTATCATTTTGAAATAACCAATCTATTAACATACTAGGAAGCTTCGCAAACGGTTTTTTTAGTCACGTTGATGGATGAGCTTTTTAATTATAAAATGTTAATATTAATTTAAAATTATAAAAACATATTAACACGGCCCATACAAAGCAATCATTAGGTCTGTTGGATCTTTGATTGTTCGTAACAAGGCTGTGAGTAAAGTATACAATCTTCTGTGAAGTTTTCATACAAGGCTGCGAGAAAGATCTAACATCTATATTTCTGGGATTCTGACCAAACGGGTGGGGCTACAACGTTCATATTTCACATGGACATTAAGGTAAGGGTAATGTATTGACTTTTGAAAGAAAAAATTGAAAAAGTTAGCCAGAATCTATAGAAATAAAGGTTTTAATATTTAACACCTCAAAAAACTCAAATTAAAACCTTTATTTCTATATATTCTGGCAAACTTTTTTTTAACTTTTTCTTTCAAACGTCAATACATTACCCTTACCTTAATGTCCATGTGAAATATGAACGTTGTAGCCCCACCCGTTTGGTCAATCGGCCCAAATGTCACGAAAATATCACACTAAAAATCGAAAAAAAAAATAGTAAAAGTACGATATTCATGAGAAATATTTCTTCGATTGTACCCAAAAACGTAGCAAGTACAGAGATTTCGAAGGTCCCCTCAAATTTTCATCAAGATCGCATATGCCGTTTGCCCTGTAGAAAGCGAACAAACAGACAGAAATTAAAAAAAAAAAAAAAAACACCCGAGCTAAATTTTTTGGGGGGTCGGTGAAATTGAAGTCTTCGCTTCGCTCATCCAATGAGAATTGCGTTGGGTATTCCTATTTCAAGTGGAGTAATACAATTTCTTAATCTCATTCCTCTGTGAGTCCTCTTCTCTTAGAGTGTAATATCTCTACTCTCAGCCCCAGTACTGATATAATGAAATACGTTTATTCTAAAGTAAACACACGCACAGAGGAGTATTCGAGTTACGTCACACCGGTCGAATTTACAAATTTCGAAGGTTCTCAGACAATGTGTGGTCGGCCTGTTGACTTTATTATGTCTATTACAGTATTTGATATTCTAACCTGATTGTGTGAAGCTGGGTATAGATGTAGGGTGGTAGTAATTCTCATTTCTCACAGCTTTCTATGTATAGTTCTACTACAATACATTTTCTTGTGTAACGATGTAGGTGGTTGTGCAAAATTTTAAACAATTAAACACATTCTGGTACTTTCTGATATCGGTAAGTATTACTGTTTATTTCATATACAAACATTATATTTCACACGTTGATGTCTATAATACATAATCTCATCTTTCTTCTCATTTAAAATTAAATCATTATTGATGACAGATATATACTTTATTATAGGGATACTGCAATTTTCTTTCTGGGGGGTTGCAATAACTATTATTATATTTATTTTATCTTCAATATATTTAACAAATAATATAACAATATGATTTCCCTATCAATGGCAAGTAGACCTATACCTGTATTGGCAAATACACGTTTGACGATGGTTATCGTTCAATAAATGTCTCTGACTAAGAGGAAACTAGGCTGAGGTATTTTAGCATTTTTCTGTAACTAAAACACATTTTCAGTAATAAAAATCATAAAAATACAAAACGTTTTTTTATCAAGGGTGACATGTTAATTGATCATAATTACACCACCATTTGAGTCTGGTTGACATATCTTTTCTAAGTTGGTTATAACAATGTTTATCTTTCAATCAATGCCTTTGATTAAGTAAAACTATGCTGAGAAAATTTTATGGTTGCATTTTTCTGTATCTTAAACACATTTCCAGTAATAACAATCGTAAAAATACAAAATGTTTTTTGTCAAGGTCTCAAGGATGACATGTTAATTGGTCAAATTTACATCATCATTTGGGTCTGGTTAACACAGCTTTTCTAGATTAAGTTGGTTATAACAATGGTTATCTTTCAATCAATGCCTTTGAGGCTGAGTTATTTTTGCCATTTTCTGTAAAACACGTTCCAGTAATTAAAAACATAAAAATACAAAACGCTTTTTATCAAGGGTGACATGTTAATTGATCATATTAACACCATCATTTGGGTCTGGTTAACACAGCTTTTCTAGCCTAAGTTGGATATAACAATGGTTATCTTTCATTCAATGCCGAGACAATTTTTATGGTTGCATTTTACAGTATCTAAAACACATTTCCAGTATTAAAAATCATAAAAATACAGAACGTTATTGATGAAGGGCTAGTTATGGTAATTTGACATATATACACCATCTTTTGGGTAAGATTAACACAACTTTTCTAAGTTGGTTATAACAATGGTTATCATTCATTAAATGTCTTTGAATAAGTTAAACTAGGCTGAGCTATTTTTTACTGTTGCATTTTTCTGTATCTGAAACACATTTCCAGTAGCAAAAATCATAAATATTAAATGAAATTTTAAAAAAAAAACGCTCATATTTAAATGTACTAAAAAGTAAAAAATAAATTTTCGCCTAATTTTTGCCTTATTCGGAAAATAAAAGCGTTGGGCGCTTACGCTATTGACATAGATTACAGAATTTTGTTGTTCATGGATCGAAAGCGCCCAACGCTTTTATTTTCCGAATAAGGCAAACATTTGCTGGTCGAAAATTTATTTTTACTTTTTTAGTACATTTAAATATGCGCGTTGTTTTTTTTTTAAAAAAAATTGTCATGTAATATTATTTTATACGAATGTTGTAATTGAACATGTGCTAACTGGACGTGTCCGAATTTCCGCATCTGGTTGGCCCATCCTCACTAGCCGTGACTAATTTCCCATATGCAGCTTTGTTTGATTAATTAATTATTTAACTAGTGAATGAGATAAATTGATTCATGTATTGTCCCCAAGAATATACGTATATGTGAAACATTTCAGCTTGATCGTACATTGGGAAGTGGGTGAAATATATTTTCCAATAAAACTTTGATTATTAATTATGATGAATTAATTGATTAATTAGTGAATCTGTTAATTGATTCATCTATTGTCATCAAGAATACGTATGTGTGAAAATTTTCAGCTCGATTGGACATTGAGAAAAGTGGTTGAAATATCGATGATAAGATTCCATCCAGACAGACCGACAGACAGACAGACAGACAGACAGACAGACAGACAGACAGACAGACAGACAGACAGACAGACAGACAGACAGACAGACAGACAGACAGACAGACAGACAGACAGACAGACAGACAGACAGACAAGCGCATGAAGCTTATATAAGTGTTGAAATGAAATATTGATCATAAGATCCCGTCTAGACAGACAGAAAGTCAGACAGACAGACAGACAAACACATGAAGCTAATATAAGCGTTGTAAAATACAAAACGTTATTAATTATCAAAGGTGACTTATGTTAACTGGTCATATTTACACCACCTTTAGGGTCTTGTTGACCCAGCTTTTCTTAATTGAATACAATGCATTTTCACCATTAGCTCAGCAATAATGAAGTTTGGTTTTTACATCTTAATAGCTTACATTTTTGTGAGCCAAATTGAAATATTTGTTAAAAGTAATAATTATATAATTTAACCAATAATAATTAATTGTAGTTCACAGTCACACGTCACACGGCACTTCTTCGTAATTAAGCTTCGTTTGGGCTGGTGATGATCTACAAGAAACAGTGCGACGTATTTTATCTCGCAAACATCAGCTGGTAAGTAGGGAAGTATATTACTTTCCGAAACTAGAATGCGAGCTCTGGCAGTCGTTGTCGGGGACCCCCCATATTCTCTGACGACCTTCCCAACGACGACGACCAGGACAAAACGAACGATGACAAAGACGATGACGACCACGACGCGAGAACCCTCCCTTTTCTTTCACCTTTACCCGCGTGGCTATTTCTGACCAGCACCAGCATGGGATTTTCCTCCCTATATCCTCTAGGCAAGAGTGGTGATTTTTGACCTAGCGGTTGTCGCACCCTTAATCCAAACTTAAACTAAATTGGGACGTATGGGAGCAGCCTTTTTTCGTAATAGGACGACGACAAACGGTTGACGCACCCTGAAACCAAAAAACTATAAACCACTTTCTCTGTTCGCCTAGACCTAAATATTTTATTTTTTGGGGTTTATTTGGATTAAGAACGCGTCAACCGTTAGGTCATAATGCACGACTATAGCCTAGGGGATGGGGAGGACGGGCCCATGCTGGTCAGAACCAGCCATGGGTAAGGGGAGGAAGGGGGATTTCTTACGTCGTGGTCGTCATTGTCTTTGTCATCGTTCGTTGTGTCATTGTCACCGTCGTCGGGGAGGTCGTCAAGGGAAGGGGGAGGTGTCCCCGACGACGATTGCCAGAGCTCGCCTCTGGTTTTGGGGAGTATAATATACTTCCCTCTTATTAGCTGATGTTTGCGAGGTGGACATTTTCTCTTGAATCGCCTTTTACGATTAGCAGAGCCATGTTCTGGGCCAATTCTACCCCGAGCCCAGACGGAATCGTCTTTAATTTTTCATACATTGACGCTGGAGGAAGTACCTGTTCTAAGGGTCATACACCGGCCGTTCCATTTAGCCTGGGGTGTAGCCTATCTGTTCAACAAGGGTCTGTGACCACAAATGTTTGTATAAAGATTATACTCGGGAAACGCCAAAGTCGTTGTTGGACGAGTGAGTGAGCCATGTGTTGTGTACCCGCTAACATTACTTTTCTTCCCCCTATACCTTAGACCTCCCTATAGCCTATCACTGGCTAAAGTGGCGCATTATGGCCGGACAGTTGACGTGCCCTTAAACTTAAAAACTTAAAAACCCTATTATTTATACCACAATATAATTACCTAACTTAAATCCAATTAATGTTCACGGGTACTCATGCAACACGTGGCTCTCTCACTCGTCTAACAACGACTTTGGCGTTTCCCTTGTATAATTGAGAGTCGGACCAAATCGTGACATGATAACAGTGGTGAAATGGGTGAAATGACTGAAATCACATTATTTTATTATGTAAACACTTTATTTTTGTCGTAAAAACATTTCAAATTGCATGCATAATATTTTAAAGTAGGCTTGTAGATAATTCATGAAGAGTATAACCATTGAGTATAGAACGGTATAACTAACAAGCTACAAATTAATATAAATAATATAGGCCCAATAGTACAATATTTACAATGAGTGCATCGTTAATTTAATCAATAAAACAAACCTGAAGTATATAGTAATCAACGGTAAAATAATATTATAAAACATGGTGTAATTGAAGATTCTTGGCGCTGTGGTGGGTTCAAGTCTAACAATTATGTATATATCATTCCACCATTTTACCACATGAGAGAATATCAATTATAATAACAAGAAAACGCTATAAGATATAAGAATTATTATATATATAATAGAAGATATAACAAGCAAAAAAGGCAGCAAAGCTACTTAATTACCAACTTGCATAACAATACACAATCACGAATCAATAATAATTGATTTCGTTTCACCGTTTCATTATAGTTGGTGGTTGAGGTGCCGGGAAAGAGAAAAATGTGTTTCGCTTATCCGCGCGTTAAAGTCTAGTCTATTGGTGGAGGAGCCGGGGGCGGGAGTCCTGGCTAGTCCCCCCCCTGCCCCCCCCCCCCCCCCCCACCAACGACTAGTGTCACCAAAAACATTCTCTGTCATCCTTATTGAAGGACAATGCCAACAAAAAACCGTACTTATCGTGAGACGTGACACACGGACGGACGTACATATAAGTGATGATTAGGTGATTACACTCCTGAAAAATGTAATTCCTCCATTACCATACGAGAAAAAAACAATGTATATATATATATATATATATATATATATATATATATATATATATATATATATATATATATATATATGTATATTAGAATCACAATTGTAAACTTGTCGGGTTATTTCGCCACGTCGATTTGACTTACCCATGTCAACGTTTCTGGACCGCTCTGGGCCCCGTCATCAGGACGACTCTAGTCAAATCGACGTGGCGAAATAACCCGACAAGTTTACAATTGTGATTCTAATACTTCGGGCCACGAAAGCCTTAAAAACTTAATATATATATATATATATATATATTGATTCATATCATATGAATCAATAACTATGATATATATGGTGGCGTTTGTTACCAAATACCATAGTGTAATATAAGAAGTTTCTAGACGCTGTAATGGGCACTATTACTACGAGAGAAAAAACATTTTCGTATCAGGGACAATACGCCAACAATAAATATCCCGAAGCAGTAATTTGTTTCGTTTCGATAATTATGTAAATGTATATTTCGTTCCCATTAATATTTTTATCAAGAAAATCCCAACTATATACTTATTAAAAATGTAATTACACTTTTACCATTTGAGAGAAACTCGATTATAATAAAATGAGGAAATCGCCAAAAAAGTATCCTGGGACACCTAATTTCCAAATTGAGAAACATTTCCTAAAACAGGCGATCGAGGAATTGATAGTTGAATGAGCGAAGCGAATACTTCAAAACACTGACCCCCAAAAAAATTTAGCTCGGGTGTTCTTTTTTGTTTGTTTGTTTTTTTGCCTGTTTGTCCGCTTTCTACCGGGCAAACGGAATATGCGATCATGATGAAAATTGGAGGGGACCTTCGAAATCTCTGAACAAAGAGCTGCTACGTTTTTGGGTACAACCGAATAAATATTTCTCATGAACATCGTTCTTTTACGATTTTTTCGATTTTCAATGCGATTTTTTCGTGATATTTAGCTCGCGACCGGGCAAACGGCTACTCCGATCTTGATAAAACTTATGGGAACGTTTGAAATCATTAAAATTAGTGAAGAAATATTTCTCATAGAAATCGTACTTTTACGAGTTTTTCCCGATTTAACCCTCCAATATTTTCGTGATGTTTGGGCCGATTATGACCAAACGCGGGGGGATACAACGTTTATATTTTACATGGACAAAAGTTATGGTGATGTAGTACTCTTTGAAAGAAAAAGTCGGAAAAGTAAATCAAAATCCATAGAAATAAAAGTTTTAATATAAGTTTTTTGAGGTAGGCCTAAATAATAATAACAAATAACTATAGAAACATGTCAACAATGACCTACAATGCGTACAAAAAGCAAGTCTTTGGGCCTACAGATACTTGACATTCAAATTTCCATAGCAATTAGTACTACTTTAAATGATTTTGCAAAGGAACTTGAAAGTAAAGAGATCCTACGCATACTAAAAACTTAAAAAAGCTTATTCATCAACGCGACGGGTTTTTAGCGTTTTCCTAGTAAACGGTAAATATTACATTCATCGAAGGTAAAACATAATACATAGGGTTATGTTTATGAGGAAAAGCATTGCACGTGTAATCAACCCACAGCTGTCTTCGGAGACTGGGTGTGGAGAAAACCAACAATTATTGCAGTGCAGCTTGTGTGCGCGGTGGATGGTGTCAAAAATTTATATTCTTCCTCGCAAGTTTCCTCAACATGCGAATGTTATATTATATCAATTATCAATGTAAAAAGGTAAGCAAATATTATATGCTCGGAGATTTAGCACCCCCACAAATCAATCAATTATTATTATTGGGTATTCGTATTAGATAACATCTTGCGTGTAAAGTTCCTATCACAGAAAATCTTGTCTTGCAACTTGTACACCTCATCAGCAGTCATTATGGGGAATCATATGGAATTTGCCATTATATTACTTTAAAGCAATTATTTAAATGGCTAAATTAGCACAATACGCATTCTAATTTTGATATTAATTTACAAGAATGATCATCGACGTTACCTCAGCTGTTGATCACACAACCGGCTTTATTATGTGTAAGTTTTTAAATAAATAAAATAAAAATAAAATAAAAATTACAATTGTGTGGTAGAAAATGCTATTAAAGCTTTGCCCGACCGACCGGGAGATAAGAATCACCGCTCGGGGACCCTTGCTTGGGGCAACAATACTTAGCTATATTGCGGCACTCGGCAGGTCGTTATGTTGCCCAGTTGAAATGTATCAACAAATGGACCACCCCCCCCCCTCCCCCCCGGACCCAGACCCTAAATTCACGAATAAAAGTATTTCTCAATAGTAGAATAGACTTGAGTGACACTTCACAACAACCGCACCTAACCCGATGTATCGCAAGTGGTAACCAATGAATGTGTTATTGTGTTTATCCATAATATATATGGAACATATTATGTTTATTGCTTGGAAAGTAAATAACAAACTAAATAATTTACTTTCTCACGTCGTTCGTTCGTTTTGGGTATTATGACAATTTTCGCTTGGCCAGTTAGTAACAACATTTATAACGTTACATTGAACTTGAACATGAACAACAACTAGAAAACGAAATCTAAAACTACGGGATAACGGGATAAGGTTATTTACAGTTTCCCTACTCGGACAAAGTCACAAAACTTTAGGAGCCTAACAAGATCGAATTAAAGTTCAATTAATTATTATCAAAATCGTCCATGGTCGTTACACAAAGTGGGTTGTACTTATGCCCTGTGATATAATTAAAGAAAATTAGAGTATTCAACACCCCCACCACCTCGAACCTTGCAATAAAGCAAATACAAATTTCAAAAAAATAACAGAAATTCAGGCCCCAGACCAGTTTACTATGAAAATACAATTATTACGTATCTGATAAATAATGTAGGACTAATACGAAGCATTTTGTTGACTGTGGTGATGTGGTTGGTTACCACAATCCTGTATTGTAGTTTAGTTATTATACGTCAGTTGAGGTGTTCACCGTAACGGTGAACACCGTATTACCTATCTGAAGTACGCATTGATCTATTATTATGCTTAGCATATTTTTTCATTTCCATTTCCTTCTTCCCACTCCTAGACTACCACAACACAATGTTACCTCTCTCAAACACGAAGACGTTGAGGTGACACTGAAGAGAGCGAAACAGTGATTGCTTACGTTGGAAGACCCGCATTGTGTCAAAATCTTTGCAGACAGAGAAATGACAGGGTAAATTGGGATTCTGAACACCAACCCAAGGATGAATATTGAATAGTGGATGAATACCGCCATTAGGCGGTGGAATAGACAGGTCATTGTAAAATACTGAGAAACCGGCTCGCAGATAGAAACCTGAAATTCGCTAACAAAACAAGACAACTGACGGCCCGTATTTAAGAGTAGCATATTTTGTACTGAATACGTTATTACGTATATTCCCTGAATGGCGTTGTAATTATAAAAACTTAATGAATGGCTATGAATGAATGATGATGCAAATATCACAGTTAGATGGCGGTGCATTTACAATGATACCAACAACGCCTTTTTGTCCCCGATGCCCAAGTATGTAGATCCACGAATCATATTATATTGATTATTGTCAAACACCTCTGTATGTATACACTACAACGTGTAACTAGTGTAGCTAGCGTGAATAGAATTGACAAAGTTGTTATGTTGGGAAAACAATTTCGAGCCACCTGCATTCTTTCGTTGGGACCACTATAATGGTGATGCATTGCTTTCTGAAAGAAAAAGTTGAAAAAGTTACCTCGAATCCATAGAATAAAGGTTTTAATATGAGTTGTTTTAGGTTTATAATAACAATTTAACAAGTAACAATAGAAACTTGACAACAATCACCTACAATGCATTTAAAAAGCACTTCTTACTAAATACTTACAAAAAAGCTCATCCATCAACGCGGCGGGACTAAAGCGTTTTCCAAGCGTAGCTCAAATTATGAAATGCGTTTTTTGCCGAGTGTCTACGATCAAAACTGAGCGAGATACAGATCATTGTTTTATTGAATGTAGATATTTGATATGGCTTACAATAACAACAATTGTCTATAAATCGGTCAGTTTTGATCGTAGACAATGACGGCAAAAAAACGCATTTCTTAACTCAGGCCATATTTGGACCACGTTATTTAAATTAATTGAAATTCTACAAAAAAATGTCCGTTGAATATATTATTTTGATCACAATAGATTGGAAAAGGTTGTACGACAGGTACAAAGCCATCAGCCTGCTGGGATCAGTGCTACCATAAATCTAGGTGACATCTTGTAAGCGGTGTTATAACAATGCGTCAATAGCAGTCAAAAGCCCTTCCGAAATCGCTATAGCCAAAATAGACGAACTACAATTATTGTGAAGTTGAATTTTCGACTATGGAAGCACAGATAATATGGAAGTGTCTAGGCCTAATACGCGCGCATATACCGTGCAACCATACACCGGCACTCCGGGCATACTTGAGGTTGCATGGTATCGTCGTATTTCCTTCTGTGCTGTGCTTTAATATTGTACACAATCTATGCACAGCACTTTATGGCCACAAGGTATAACTGATCTAGTTGCCGTGTTCGAGAGGCACGCCTTACACCTGGTGTGAGGATCGTTTGTCTCGACGGACCCCTCAAGGCGTCCCTCCAATGACAGCAGTCGCCGAATTTCGGACTCCTAAATTTTCCACCTCCTGTTCCGTAACTTCGGTGAACTTTTGTGGGTCGGCAAGGACATCTCGCCAATTGCCTGGCACGACCCGAACTTCACCCCAAGCTACGTGACGTCTATAAGACGGGACGTATATGACGTCTTCGTCTGGTATATATACATACTCGACGACTGGCGCCGGAAGAACTGCAACATAATTGAAAGTTGTGTGATTACGGATTTTTTTAGTAAATTTGTACACAAACAAAACAAATTTCATTTTTAAATGAAACTACCAAGATGAAATGTTATTTTCAAAAGATGTTATGCTTGAGAAGATTCATACTTATTTTATAATAATAATAATAATTGTTATTAGTATTTATAAATTGCCTTATTATATCGTTAAATCAGTGTAAATCATATGTTATGTAATATTATTTTAAAATAATCATTGTTAAAGAACTCGTATGTAACTCTTGTTAATATATTAATATGAGCGAATGATAATATGTTTGTTTCCATTTTGTGTATTGTTTTCAAATTATTTTACGTTGACGACGAAATGACACGCTAGAGAAACCACAACAAAGTTTTACACGGTTATTTATTAAGATATACTAAATTACACATTATTGTTTTTAACCCTTTATAGGGCATAATGTTGGGACCCAAAATTTTTCTTTCTACCCAAACAATTTGAAATTTGTGATTTTTTTTTTGAATTTTAGAATTTTTTTTTATTTTTTTCCTTGATCTTTTAGGAAAAAAATGCTGATTTTGGATTCCAAATTGGCATCAAATTTTAAAAAAAATCCGAAATTTGAGTATATTTTCAAAAAATAGATTTTTTTTGCAATTTTTCATTTTTTTCCCAATTTTTTTGCATGTTCAAATTGAATCTACTACAGGCAAGCAAAATATCCGGGACATCCCAGAAATTTGTGTTTTTTTGTGTTTTTATACACAATTCGATTTTTGATCCATTACAAAAATCGTTCTAATCATTAGAAACAAAACAAAGCAGCTTTTTAACTGTGTGTAAAGTATGAAAAACTGGCAGATTTATTTGTGTAGATTTTGAAAAGTGGTGGGAAATATAGAAACCACTGCCCTAAAAAGGGTTAAGTAAGCTAACCTTGGAATTCGCCACCCTGCGGTCTGATTCTGTAAAATCGTTATGGAAGATAACGATCGTTATCCGGCACTTTAGCGACAATTTTGCGTGTCGACTGATTCTGTAAAAATGATAGCGATCGCTATGATAACGAGAATGAAAAAGGAGTCGCTATGCTATGCTATCAAGATACGATAATGGCGGCCGTAGCGACTATTTTACAGAATCAGGTCGATAACGATAATTTATAACGATTGATATTTCATATCAACCGTGATCACTATCGCTATCATAGCGACTATTTTACAGAATCGCACTGCTGGTCTTCTTCTCCATCAGAGTTTTGATATCTGGTTTCATCCTGCGGGATTTCGTATATTGCCTCGTCGTCTGAAATAAATTATCAATGTACAAGCAACTTCGTCAGCTGGTGTAAATTGATACTTAACCGAAATCAGTTATTGATACAAGACCGTGATGATAAAATGTGTAATTTCAATATATGTACCCGACTACCATCGCATTCAAGAAATTAATTTAAACATATCAAGCTTATGACCTATATTATCAAACACATGCGCCAAAGGTGATAGTACTAGAGTTCGGTCAGTGGATACGACTTGGATATAGTGGATATAACTTGTCATTGTCAACTGTTGAAAAGCAGTATCAGCCTGCACTACGAGAAAGAATAAGTAGGGCCTTAGGCTAACTACATGCAGATCTACATTTACATATTAATACATGCACACTAGTTATAATTGACAACAATAACAGTTGCCATCTTTGACAAAGAGACTTTTTTGTTGAGGAGCAGGCTGATGGTTTCTTCCTGTCATAAAACTATTTCCAATCTATTGTGAATTGTGATCTAAATAATTTATTTATCGGACATTTTTTTTTGGTGGAATTACAGTTAATGTTGTTCAAATATGTAGCCTGAGTTATGAAATGTGTTTGTTTGCTGATTGTCTACGTCAAAACTGACCGTTTATTCCTTGTAAGCCACATTCAATAAAACAATGATCCGTATCTCGGTCAGTACTGATCGTAGACACTCGGCCCCCCCAAAAAACGCATTTATAATTTGAGATACATACCGTTTGTTGTATTCCCCGTTGTTGTGTTCCCCGTTGTTGTGTTCCCCGTTGTTGTCTACCCCGTTGTTGTGTTCCCCGTTGTTGTCTACCCCGTTGTTGTGTTCCCCGTTGTTGTGTTCCCCGTTGTTGTGTCCCCGTTGTTGTGTTCCCCGTTGTTGTGTTTCCCCGTTGTTGTGTTCCCCGTTGTTGTGTTCCCCGTTGTTGTGTACCCCGTTGTTGTCTTCACCGCCGGCATCGCTATCGGAGGCGTCGCTATCATAGGCGTCGCTATCAAAGGCGTAGCTGTCGTTGGTGTCGCTATCGTTGGCGTCGCTATCGTTGGCGTCGCTATCGGCAGCGTCGCTATCGGCGCCATCGTCGTCCACGTCGTTCGCCTGGTCTCCTACGTTATTATCAACATTATTATCTGTAAAATAAAAGAACCGGTAACTTTGTATCTATTATTTTACTGACAACATAACAGGACTATGTCCAACGAGCGCAATATAATATATTTTCTAATTTAAAGTTCGTTAAGTAAAAAGAAAGATGTAATTGATATGCATACCTAGTGGAACCAAGTTGTATCCAGCGTAGCTTATTTTGTCCAAAAAGTCGAACGTAGAGTATTCCCCAGTGCTCAACTTCGACTGGTAACTGGCGATTCGTTTTGCGTTGAGCTTATATCGACGTTTTCTTTCACGGCGAACTTCACCACCGTGCGCAGCGCGAAAGTAGTCATCTTCTTCTCGACCGGCGAGGGACTGGATGCGTTCTGAAAACAGCAAAGAACTGGTTACAATAATTGGATTGAGCTTGACACAGATAAACAATAGAATCGCATGTTTCGTTATATTCTTTGACGCTTTTTATAAAAAAAGGTCTTAGGAGAAGCAATACACAAATAATGTCCAATGGTAATTGTTATTTTTGTAACTTATTAATTTAAATTACATACTCTAAATGTGTGTTAGGCCTAAGTAATGATTGTTCAACTTACGCGTGTATTCCCAAATGCCGACCCGTCCTTGGCCACAGAGCAAGAGGAGGTATGCATTTAGACTCTCTGATACGTTGTTCGTTCTTCTCTTTCTGTTATGAACCGATATTTGTTGCACACCAATCTAAAACACGAATTATAAAAATATTTTAATAATTCCCACTTAATGTCGTCATACATTTTACATACATTGCTGTTACAGTTTTTACAACATGTAATTTGTTATTGTTATTCTCAAGATTATTTCAAAATGTGCTTTTGTCAATTTCTTAAATGGTCTTTTAACTGAATATTCATTTATTTACATCAACAAAAACGCACAATACCAATTAAATCGGTCGTCAAACGCTCACTAGGCTGACTGGTGCCGGTCAATTCGGTAACGCACATTCCCCGACACTAAGAAATACACAGACTCGCGAATGCCCGTCTAGTGCACGGGCAGCGTTAGAAAATGATATTTTCGGTGAATCACAAACGAAATGACATTCTTCTTGGTGATAAGCGTATACTCTATCGTTTCTACTTAAAATTATAATAAAATTACAGAAATAAAAAACTAATAGGTAAACGATACAAATAAATTAGTATTTTGTTCTGGCAAGAATTCTATAAAAACATTACAACTCACAAGTTAATCTTCTTAGACCGAATCCGACGATCTTTGCTATGTCGCCTTACTTTTTTATGTAAGGCTGCCGTTTTCATTTTCCACAATTCCATTAGAAACCCATACAAAGTTAAATCATGAATTCTAGTCACTTACTGTCTCGATCCAATACGTTGTTACGTAATTGAAAAGGCTCTCTAGAGCTCGGTTCAAAATGCCTTCGCGTAAGGCATATTGTTTGATTGAATTGAGCCCTTCCACAATTTTTGTTTTTGGCAACAGAGGTAAGGCATTCACCATTCGTATGGCCTTCTTCCGTTTCCAATTTTGTCGCCGCCTCAACCCTCGTGATGCCGCGTTTTTGATAATAGCCTGTAAAATAAATAATACAAACAACACTTTATCGAAGACTAATTTCATTAGTTACTCTGATACAATTTGTTTTTACTAGGAAGCTTCGCAAACGCTTTTCAGGCGTGTTGTTGGATGAGCGTAATTGTTTAAGGGGTTGTTTAACTATAAATGTACGAAAACCCAGCAATTTTGCATTATTATTGTTTTAATTGTTTTTAACGTTTAATTTATTTATTGACTACACAAATTTATTTTATGCTGATATAATGCTAAAAGCACTAAATGATTTTTTTTCTTGAGTGCTGCATGCTTTTTGCATGGGAAAATGGCTTACCGGTACTGATATATCACACTTGTGGGGTACAACCCTGTTGATGAGAAATAATAAATAATAATAATTAGGTCTAATCTAGGGCTGTATAGTGTTATTCATAACAATTTTAGTCAATTTTAAAGAAGCCTAGATTAACAGGTATAAAGGCCCAGTGAATTCATGTTAAATAAATAAACCGAACCTTTAGTCTATGTTAGACTCAAATTTACCAAAAAACAACATAAATAAACAGTAAATGCTATTATCTCAAAACTTTTATTCTAGCACATTTGTTAACATTTTTTCCTACTTCTTCTACAGTTTTTAAGATAAAAGGATCATTTCTTTTTTATGTGCTCACAAGTCTTATTCTAACAAATTGACCAGACACTTTTTTGATGAGATTTATAGTTTTTTTTAAATTAAAATATGGGAAAATATAGATTTGTTACAAAAAACATACATTTTTCAACAATGCAAAGAAAAAAATGATATCGAACAAAACAAAAATTATAAAATCCATCTGGTGAATGAAAGGATGTATTGTTTATAATCTAAAACACCTTTCACTTTTTTTTTTAAATTGAAAATTGTAAAAGCCTTAGCATTATCGCAGCATCATAGCAAAATCGTAAAATTGCAATTATTAAGAAAAATAATTATTTGATTGCGCTCAAATTTCACACGAATATATTAATTCATAAAATTAAAATTCTGTGAAAAAAATCATTACAATCGGATAAAGCATGTAGGTGTTATTTGCCGAAGGATTTTTTAAAAAGTAAAAAAATTGTAAAATTGCGATTTTCATAAGAAATAACTTTTTGATTGCGCTCAAATTTCACACGAATATATCTCATATCTATCTCATAAAATTAAGGTTCTGTGAAAAAAATCATTACAATCGAATAAATTATGTAGGAGTTATAAGTCAAAGCATTTTTTTTAATCGAAAAAAATCGTAAAATTGCGAATTTCATAAGAAATACTTTTTCGATCGATTTTTCGAACCGTGCAGTTCCAAGTTTAGAGATGTCAAAGGCCTCCATAAAATTTCATCGCAATTGGAGTATCGGTTTAGCCGGAATCGTGTTAACAAACAGACAAAAATACAAAAAGAAAAACAAGAAAAAAAAATATCCCGGATTTTTGTCTCCAGTGAAGTGAAATGGAATCTTCGCTTCGCTCATCCAATAATATGTTTTTCTTCAATTTCCTATTTACATTGGGTTCATTTCAAATATTAATTTGAGTTAGTTATCAAAATTGTTATCTCAATATATATTATTGTTACTAATTATACCTTGGAAATGAAAGTCGTAATGCCCTTTTCTGCATGTACTATGGGGATACTTTGGCTACCTCGATTTTATTATCTACTCCCATGTCAAATTTCGCGCATGGTAACCGGATTTGCCATTTTTACGCTAACAGTCTTCCCTATTGGTTTTTTAGTTCTTAGACAATTACAACGTTTGAAATGTTTTCAAAAATTTGGTTACAGGTCTCATTAACATCAGTAGTATACTGGTCTCCCAATACTGGTATAAACCATTATTCCTTTCTAATTGGTCGCACTTGTCAACATCATCCGAGTTGTTGATCAATATTAAAGTGTCCTCAAATTTGCGGTGTTTTTAAATTCAATAACTGAGACTTGTGTCTAACATCCGGAATGTTTTTTTTTCTTCTTTCTTCTTTCTTTTTTTTTTTGTATTTTTGTGTGTTTGTTAACACGATTCAGGCTAAACCGATACTCCGATTGCAATGAAATTTTATGGAGACCTTCGAAATCTCTAAACTTAGAACTGCCACGTTTTTGAGCGCAATCGGGAAATTTTTTCTCATAAAAAACGCAATTTTACGATTTTTTTCGATTTAAAAAAAATTTCTTCGACTTATAACACCTACATGCTTTATCCGATTGTAATGATTTTTTCACAGAACCTTAATTTTATGAATTAATATATTCGTGTTAAATTTGAGCGCAATCGAATAATTATTTCTTATACAAATTGAAATTTTACGATTTTTTTCTTTTTAAAAAATTACGATTAATTAAAAAAATTAAGTTAATTTTTTATTTTATTTTATTTAACAATAAAAATTAAGTTAATTTTTTATTTAATTTAATGTAATTAAAAAAAATCTTCGACTATGTAATGATTTTTTCACAGAACAACAGAAAATCCGCGTAACACATGGCATCTCAATGCACCATATACGCTCATCCAACAACGCGGCGGGACTTGAGCGTTTTCCTAGTAATAACAAATTTCAACACCAAAGGCCGAACCAAAATACACTCTATGGACACGTCGCATCAAAATTCTAAATTAAATAGGGGAACATTTTGTCAAATTAATGCTAGAGCGGTCAGAATTTGGAATTACAGCTAGAGAGCAATCTACTCTGCTACATTTTGATTGCACATAAATTGATATTGTTGTTGTTATTAGTTGTTAAGATTTTGTTTATTAATTACCTTTACATTTTATTATTCTTTGTGTATTTTCACAATTTAATTTGTAGAAGCTCAGGCTGCCAGACACCGGCCTTGTGTTTGGTGAAGATATTACGTCAATAAATAATAATAATAATAATAATAATAATAATAATAATAATAATAATAATAATAATAATAATAATAATAATAATAATAATAATAATAATAATAATAGCATGATAGCTCCGGTTTCGACCGAGTTTTTATAAGATACACCAATAATAATCATAAATAACAATAAAATAATAGCAATAACAAAAATAAATAATAATTAAAATAATAATCGTGAATCCGATTCTGTTATTTATCAGTTAATTCATTACAAATAATCATGATTTTTTAAGCAAACTAGCGCACACGAAAACACTTAATACTGCAGTACAAATCAATTGTTGTTTCTTGTTACCTGTGTAAAATGGTACCAGCAACCGTATATTTTTGCAACAGGAAACACATCCCTGAACCCTTTCCTCAGGCCGTTTTCATAATCGCACATCATGCTTCTTGGGTTAATATCTGGGTACATTAGTTTCAGGTACTCAAATACTTGTTGGTATGATGCCGCCGTTTTTTTCGTCATTAATACGAAGATTGTTCCAAACGCCTGAAATAGACAGTTTGCAATTTACTATGAATTTGTACCTTATTATATAAGATCAAGTTTGTTAACTCTTAAGATGGAAAGAGAGACCGAGAAGATCAACACATAGACGTACACAATATAAACCTGCTTAGATAAAAAAAATGTGTTTTATAAAGTAGCTGAAAATTGAAAGACTACATGATCAGAGCTCGCGTGTGTTTGGATACTAGTTTGTGGTGCAATTCTTGGTTAGAAGGCGCAGTCGTTGGTAATAACATACTAGTATATAATTTATTTTAACTACGAAAGAATGATGAAATAATGGCACATTTTAAGCTATTTATGTTATTGTGAACGACCCATCCTTGATATAAATAATGTTTGCAATAATCGCGGTCATATCTCATTCCATTTATTTTTCCATCGTATTGTATAACAAGGGTGATAATTTATGTATTGCTGCTAATTTTTTTTACTATAATAGCACGTCATCATTATATAGTCATATTACAAATAGTAGCCTACCACATAGTTAAATGTTGCCTAGACTTTAGACCAGTGGGGTAAGCGAACAGTGACGGCGGATACTACTTTCTTTTTTTTCTTTTTTTGTAGGATGCCCGCTGAAGGGTATACACATCAGATTTAAACCGGTGTGACTAACTATAGGCATATTGCGGATAGGACAATTGTCAAGGGATTTCCGAGGGCTGTTTAAGAGGACTCCTTCAGTCAGGATTTCCGGTCTCGACGGGATTCGAAACCAGGACGTCCGAAATCAGAGTCTCGAGCCAACATGTCGGTGCAGATACTACTGCCCACACCACCCTCAACCTAACCTGCGCGTTGTATGCAAATTTAAGTTAAAACATTCTGTACACTGGGAATAAATTCCCGAAATTTGACCAAAATGGAATAAATTTCGGATATTTTCACTAATTTTTAATTCAAAATCAATTAAATAATTTAGAAATACGCGTACTAGACAGCATATATTTATTCTTCATTAAAGTTAGTCTGAAATTTGATAACGGTGTTATAAACCGTTTTTCCGAGAAAAAAAAAGAACAGAAAGCTGAGCGACTAAACTCGTCTCCGCGCCAGCCTCAGTGACTCCTTAATAATAATATGCAGAATAAAGACAGAAATGTTGAAACTTGTGCTCCATGCAACAAACTTATTCCATTTAACATGAATACAAAATTAAACTCAAAGTCCACCTTGCAAACATCAGCTAGTACGTAAGTCGTTGAGGGTCGTTGAGGAATGTTACTCTCCGAAACTAGAAGTGAGCTCTGGCCCCCTTCCCTCTCCATGCCTGTGGCTGGATCTGTCCAGCACGGGTCTGTCCCCCTGGCTATAGTGGTGCATAAGGATTACTAACGTAACAGTTTACGTGCCTTTCGATTAAATAAAATATAGTTTATAGGCCTTAAAATTAACATCATATTATATCATATATAAAAAAACGTGGCAATATAACTATTATACATAAATATAAATAAACATAAATGCACATTAATACTTGCCAACCTCGAAAATCTCCAAACAAATTTTTTGTTATCAATATGAAAATTAAAATTAAGCGTAAGGCCACCTTGTACTTACATATTTGCCCACAACGACAAGAATCATAAGGAGCTGGTAGAACATAGGCGGTACCGTCCTAAATGTACCGTCTACGTGTAAACGTACACGCCGTCCGTTGAAGACATCCTCTGACATTCTCTTGTTTACAAACACGACACTCGTGGAACCTCCTGGTCCCTCCAGAGTGCCGCGGTAAAAAGAATCTCCTTGACTATTAGTCCCATATTGGGGGTGGGTCTCAAGAAGGTTCCCG
Source organism: Sweltsa coloradensis (assembly GCA_024449915.1). Classification (NCBI taxonomy): domain Eukaryota; kingdom Metazoa; phylum Arthropoda; class Insecta; order Plecoptera; family Chloroperlidae; genus Sweltsa; species Sweltsa coloradensis. The sequence goes on from JAMZAV010005798.1 coordinate 75,688, forward strand.
TAATGAACCGGGTCATTTGTTATGGGTGGTTGAGCCCGTTTTCGTGCTCTTTTTATAGTATTGCACATACTTTGCGCGGTAGTTAAATGTTTAACTCTGCCGTATCTAAAATAAATTACATTTGTGGTATTACAACGCAAAAGACAGTGTGGTACATGGAACATTGATAAAATTAACAGTTCATACCGGTTACTAACCAAAACGTGGTGATACAAACGGAACAGATGCGGAACAAATATACCGAAGCTCCAACTTAGAATCAATAATTAATTTACTTACTTACTTAAAACGTTGGTGCATGCTTTTTACCTTGTCAATGTACATGTTATTATTATAATTTATTAAATTGACCCTGTCCATAATGCAGTGCGATCATGTAACTCTTACATTTGGCAGGATGTACGTAGCTAATCGGCTAATCGCTCGCGGCCAGTAAGAATCAGATATGAATAAAACTTAACATAGTTGTACATGGACAGCCCTACAGTACAATACACTTGTAAAATATAACACCCACCCAAACGAACAAGCGTGCACTTATTTACTAACATGAAAGAAAGAATATAAGTACCATTATACACATCACACACCCACACACTTTAAATAACTTTTAAACACACACACGTTCACTCTCATCAACACCTAATAAAATGTTGTAGCACATGCACTCTCAAAATTGTTAACATACAAGCCACTGGATGTAAATAATAACTATAACACACAAAAATTATATCTTTCGCAACACATTTCAACATCCACACTACAAAATAGAATCTAAATAAGTAAGTGCACACACTACTACTACAAATATACAAATATATTTATACTAAAAATATTAATATGATTCTTTTCACGCATGAATACTTATATGATCCGACTCTCACACGGATAACCTTAAGAAGATTCCATGAGCAAACCTACAAACTCAATCAATATCACATACATCGGTACATACAAACATGCACATACGAATTTCTACCAAGCTTTAACTCAATGACAGTACTCACATGAAAGGTGAACCACTACTTGAAAATGAAATCACATAATAAACGCACACACATCACAGTCATTTAATAATAACGAAAAGTACACTTAAAGGGGCTAAAAACCCCAAAAATTATTTTTTACCAGGTGATCTATCTATAGCACAATACTACACTTAAATGACCGTTTAAAAAATTATATCTTGTAACTGTGATTTAACACGATTTTTTAAATTTTTTTGATCCAAAAATTGGCGAAAATTGGTGTTTTGGGAAATTTCTTAAATCGGCTTTAACCTGCTTCTTTTTTGGTCCACATAGATACTAGAGCATAGTACCGTTGAGTGACTAATATATAGTCACTCAACGATAGTACCAATCTAAAATGCCCCTTTATAACATCGTGTCTTGAAACTGTGCCCAAATATACCCTCAAACACGCAAAAATATGCATTCCAAAATCACACCCCATCTTGGTAATCAGCATATTTTGACCGAACTACTTGCCCAAATTACAAAACAAAATATAGAGAATTTACAGAAAAGACTGTCGAGTACGTCAATAATGGCCAATATTTTTTTCGGATCAAATTCCTCCAAGGTCACGGTGCATAAAGATCGTCCCCATGTTATTTCTTATGGGAGATTTTTGCCGATGGGACCTAGCTCGAAAAAGGGCATGTTTCACAATTTTTTGGGAGGTCATGGTGACCCCAATAATTTTTCTGTTAGTTTGTTATTTCATTACGAGTTAGCCTGAATGAAATATATTTTTGAGTTTTGCGGTTAAATACTCCTTTAAATAAAAAAAGATTACAATTAACAATCGTATGTCAAAACAATTTTAATGGGATTCAGCTCATTCTCAACAGGGATTTCGTTTGGGACAATCAAAATTTGAAATAATTGGCATTATGTTATTAAAGTTGTAAAATCTTAGTCCAGTCGGTAGAGTTTTAGGCATACAAAATTATTCAAAAGTGGCGTAATTAAACTAAAATGCAATTAATTGGATGATTTAATAATTAATGAAAATTATTTTTCCACTTAAACTATTTACTAGTATAATAAGCTTTCATTTGATAACCAAATCGACTATGCTGTGTTTATTTTGTGCATACAATTAAGATTTATGTGATTAATTGTTGTTAATTCAATTAATGAAAAGTGATAGGAACCCGAACCGGGGCTATCACTTTTCTCTTTCATTCTGCTTATATTGTTATTATTTATATTATACATTTAACTGAAATGAAACTAATTATCAATTTCATTAATCTATTATTTGTGAGTTACAAGAATTTCGTTTGGGGCCATCAAAATTAGGATTTATTTGCATTAGGTTGGTAAAGCGGTAAAATTGTATGGCAATCGGAAGAATTTTAGAATTTTATGTATTCATAATTATACATAAGTCAAAAGTGGTAAAATCTCAGTAAAATTCAATTAACAAGATGACAAATAAAATAATTTGAAAATATATTTTCATATAAAAATTCGTCGTAAAACAAGCTTTTATTTAATACCAATGTTGACTGTGTTGTCTGGTCTCCGACGACCGTCGCCCTAAATGTGCTGCCTGTTCCGCTCCATTAGACAGGCGGTCAACATTTTGCTGTGATAATTTTTTTTTGTTTTGTGTATTTAAGCGAGCGAAGCGAGCGTTTCCATTTTACTCTGCCGGAAAAATAAGTCATTGTTTTTTTTTTTTTTTGTTTTTTGTTTTTTTGTTTTTTTTGTTTGTTTGTTTGTATGTCTCGCCATAACGTTCGAACGGAGGCTCGGATCGAGTTGAAATTTTGACCATCCACAAGCTTCGTTCTCGATTGAATGCCATTAGTTTTGTGGCAAAATCGTTCAAAAAGTTAAAAAATTACATTAAAGTGAATCAAAAGTTTTTTTTTAAAACTAAACGGACACAAAATCTGAGGTGGCCAAATCATTTAGAATGTCCGTCCGATCACAAATATGTTAATTTATTTTGATCCGATAAGTAGTGTAGATGGAAATTACATTAAAACAAAGTACCATTACCATGTCAACGGAAAGTCGCACAGCTTTTTTGGCTCATGAAAGCGGTCGAACGGAGGTTCGGATCGAGTTGAAATTTTAGACCATCCGCAAGCTTCGTTCTCGATTGAATGCCATTAGTTTTGTGGCAAAATCGTTAAAAAGTTAAAAAGTTACATTAAAGTTAATCGAAAGTTTTTTTTCAAACTAAACGGAGACAAAATCTGAGATGGCCAAATCATTTAGAATGTCCGTCCGGTCACGAATATGTTAATTTTATTTTGATCCGATAAGTAGTGTAGATGGAAATTACATTATAACAAAGTACCGTTACCATGGCAACGGAAAGTCGCGCAGCTTTTTTGGCTCATGAAAGCGGTCGAACGGAGGTACAGATCGAGTTGAAATGTTAGACCATCCGCAAGCTTCGTTCTCGATTGAATGCCATTAGTTTTGTGGCAAAATCGTTTAAAAAAGTTAAAAAGTTACATTAAAATTAATCGAAAGTTTTTTTTTCAAACTAAACGGCACAAAATCTGAGATGGCCAAATCATTTAGAATGTCCGTCCGGTCACGAATATGTTAATTTTATTTTGATCCGATAAGTTGTGTAGATGGAAATTACATTATAACAAAAGTAACGTTGCCATGGCAACGAAAAGACGCGCGAAGTTTCTAATGCACTGCCACCTAGAAGTAATCAAAATACTTTCGAGGAAGCAGTCTATTATTTGTCACCAAAGAGTTTAAATAGTTTTCCCAAGGAGTCGAGGTCCTCTAGAATCTAGATGGCGGTGGATTTTATCCACAAAGTAAAGGTTTACCCACGGGTTTACCCAAATACCTTGGCAATAATAAATAATATTGGAAACATGGCCCCGTGGACAGCGAACGTCGCAAATTTTAAAATTTAAAAAATGTGCAATGTGGGTCTAGTGCTCGCTTATCAATGCGTCCAACTGAGCGTTTCCTAGTGTATTGTATTGCTGCTTTTTCTCTTTGAAATCAACTCAATCATAAAGAGTATTTATTTTACTGTATTTGAAATTTGTTCATCTTTCCCATGCAGATTATGATTTTGATCATGTTTCTACGACAAAAATAGACCAGTTTCGCAGTAGTATAATGAAACACGATTAAAGATGCACCAATACGAATATACGGGTGCTGCTTACGAGTCCCAGTTGAGGTTATATTATCATTATAATAATTGCATATGCTTTCATAGCAAGCAATATCTCCACACACAAAACCTTATTAAAAATCATAATGTGCTATTGCATTTAACATTTGCTTTTGGTGCGTGAATTTGTGTTTCAATAAAATGTTGAATGCTTATTGCAGTTCCTCTTTGAAATAGGTACTCACACATTGCTTATTGGTGATAGATACTGAATTGCATGAATTGCAAGTGCAATTGGAAGTGCAAGTGCATTGATTTAAAAGTAAAAATTAATAGGATTAATTCAGTTAATTTCTTTATAGATCACGTGGTTTTGGATGTTTTTTATTTGCCGGGCGGATGTCAGAAACTAAATTACTGGATCTATGTTCAGTCTGGGTACATCGTATAACTAGAGGCATGAAAATTTAGCGTTTTAGGTTATTGATGCTAAATCAGTGAGTACAAATTCTTAAAAACGCTACAAAATGCTAAATTTACTGAAAATAAGGTTTACCAATACCAATTGAGAATTGGTTTAGCATTGTATTCTAACTTTTAAAGTGACTGCATTGAATTGAAATGTTCCTATAAAGCATAATTTGAATTCATTCCCCATTAAAAATTCAAGAAACTCCCCATATTTGGGGTTTTGGTGGAAAGAAGAAAATTAATGCTACAAAATGCTAAATTTGGAAAAATTAATGCTAAATATTCAGAATATAAATGCTATTTTTTCATAGCTCTACGTATAACACATTTAAAAACAAATGAATTAACAATGCAATGCACATAAATGCCTATATTATATGGTTGATTATAAGTGCCAACAGTTTTTGTTACTCGTAAATTGCTTTCTTTTCGTCGTACTAATTTCGCAAAACTTTCGATAATTTTCTACTATTACATATTTTTGGATGAGCGTAGCGAGCGTAGCGAAGATTCCATTTCACTACACTGGAGAAAAAATTCCGGATTTTTTTCTTTTTGTATTTTTGTGTGTCTGTGAACACGATTCCGGCTAAACCGATACTCCAATTGCAATAAAATTTTCTGTAGACCTTTGAAATCTCTGAACTTAGAACCGCACGGTTCAAAAAATCGATCGAAAAATTACTTCTCATGAAAATTGCAATTTTACGATTTTTGACGATTTTCTTGTTTTTTTTTCTGTTTGTATTTTTGTGTGTTTGTTAACACGATTCCGGCTAAACCAATACTCCAATCGCGACGAAATTTTTTTGGAGGCCTTTGAAATCTCTGAACTTAGAACTGCTACGTTTTAAGCGCAATTGAAAAATTATTTCTCATAAAAAATCGTAATTTTACGATTTTTTTCGATTTAAAACAAATTTCTTCGACTAAGAACACCTACATACTTTATCCGATTGTAATGATTTTTTCACAGAACCTTAATTTTATGAATTGATATTTGTGTGAAATTTGAGCGCAATCGAAAAATTATTGTTATAAAACTAAGAATTTAACGATTTTTTACGATTTTTTACATTTCTTTGACTTATAACACCTACATGCTTTATCCAATTGTAATGATTTTTTCACAGACCCTTAATTTTATAAATTGAAATTTGTGTGAAATTTGTGCGCAATCAAATTCTCATAATAATTGCAATTTTAAGATTTATTTTTATTTTTTTAATTTCTTCGACTTATAGCACCTCTAGGCCCTACATACTTTTTCCGATTGTAATAATTTTTCACAGATCCTTAATTTTATGAATTAATATATTCGTGGGAAATTTGAGCTTAATCGAATAATTATTGCTTATGAAAATCGAATTTTACGCCTTTTTTGTTTTTGTTTTTAAACCATTACGCTCATCCAACAACGCGCCTGAAAAAGCGTTTGCGAAGCTTCCTAGTATAAGAAGTACTCCTGGTTTAGTTGTAATATTTTACGTTAACCGACTTTGATAAGAGCCGGGGGCCAATGATGTTGATGTGATCCTCCCACCCCTTATCCGAATTCATTAAAGGATATAGTTTCGGATATTATTATTATTCTACGAAATAAGGAGATTAAATTAAGAAAAAAAAATATTATCATTGTTATGTATCGTGATCACATACAAACAAGAAGAAATTTTCAGTACGCGCCGGTCCTTTCCACCGCATGTTCCAATGTGGCGAAAGACTTACTGACGCATGTGGTTTCTAAAGAACGCGGAGTAATTAAACACAATTTTCTAAAATGTATGAGAAAAAAAAATTGTACACCTTCATGATATCAGAGCGGTAAAATATTACAATTTTTGAAGGGATACTTTACGAAAACAAAAATATGACGAAGCTAATACGATGATGTAATTAAAATATATTAGTATGTGAATCTATCTAATAACACGATTCAAACATCATTGCATGGGTTATGATTTTTCTCTGTAAATTGCCTTCTGCCATTTACTATAGGGCGCGATCAATTACAAGGCAAGCATAATGAACTTGGAGCAGTTTTCTAGTGACACCATAAAAGCAAAAACTTAGGTAAAAAGAGCCGCTGAAGTTGAGACAATCAAAATAGACTCGACATGGTGTTGAAGATTGCAACTGAACGGTTTTAATGCTATTACCAAATTTTGTATAATGTAATAAAGTAACTCACAGTTTGATGCGATGATATTTCCATAAAAAAAAATTTAAAAAATGTATTTAGAGTCTACCCACTCAGTTATATAACTGATTTTCAGTGGGGGACACTAAATCAAAGCGACCCAAGCTACCCTGTAGGCCCCGACGCAATCGACGAGTGAGCGATAACCAACCAAAGATTGATATTTTTAATAGGAAATAAAGCAATCAGTCCAGTGCGAACACCCGCGGATCAACGCCAGAACCAACAAGGCTGATTCATAGCAACTCTGAATATATTATGTGCATCGTTGCTAGGACGGCTCCAAAGTAACCGTTTACAAACTCCTAAGACAAAACTGATGGACTTAAGTCCAAATCAGAAGTTTAAATACTTCGGACTTTGACGGGAATCAAACCCTGGACCTTCTGCATTGGAAGCAGATACGCTAACCACAAGACCAACGAGCCACACAATGTTTCTTTATAATCGTTATGCATTACCATGATAATTATACATGTGTTGCAATCCCGCTTTACCCGGTATTGTTTTTGTTGTGGTTGTGTTTTTTTTTGGGGTTCATCTTTTTTTAAACTAAAAATGTTTTACGCTCAATTTGCATAGGAAGGATGTATCAGTAACCTCCAAAAAATTATTTCTGTAGCTATAGCCATTCTTAAAAAAAGGTACATCACAGTTGATTAATTTAACATGGCTGATAGTATAGCCACGTACCTAGAAGGCAGCATATAAGAAACTCTTTGCGGCACAAACCAGCACAAACCAGCACAAACGTAGCACAAACGATTGCAATAGTAAAGTTTGAAAGATTAGAAAAAGGGGCGGGGGGCAGCTACATGGACCCCTCACAGACGTATACACACACCAACACACCCTAATGCATTTACGCATTCACACACAATCACGAAAACTAATAATCGCTCTACATAGACACAAACACTCTTACACAACTCAACACGCGTGCACTTTTACGCACGTATACATACAGAGTTAATTGTATTTTTCTGCGCACACACACTATCACAATTTCCCACTTACTTACTCAATACCCACATGGGCCTAAAACTCAAGCAAAGATATGCACATAACACAAAAACATTATAAGACACTTACTTAAACACATTTATCACTACACAACATATAGCACACACACTACCAGACTCGTCAACACTCTCTCACACACAAAGCATATCCACATTTAAACAAACTTACACTTCTTGTATATAATACGCACACATTTACTTTTTTTTTAAACAACACTATTTTGCAAAGTTATACACACGCACCTCTCACAGACATACACCTAACACATACACAGCCAATCACACACACACACATTCTCTGCACAAACGAAGCACAAACGATTGCGATTGTAAAATGGGGATATTTACAAAAGGGGGGTCAGCTACATAGACCCTAAGTAAACTGTTTTTTGACCACATACTCGTAGGTTTATGGTCCTAGGTAATAGTAACCGTTTCCTGCCAGTATTAACTTATGCCTTATCAAGTTTGACCTGTTAACTAATTATTTACAACAATGTTACAATCATAAATTAGTATTGTGCCAATATTATAATTATATTGATAAAATATAAAATATGGCCTTCATTGATCTCTGCTGACCACAAAATTAATTCCAAACAATAATTGGATGAGCGTAGCGAGCGTAGCGAGAGAAGCGAAGATTCCATTTTACTACACTGGAGAAAAAAATCCGTAATGTTTTTTTTCTTTTTCTTTTTCTTTTTTTTCATTTTTTTTTGTCTGTTTGTTATCACGATTCCGGCTAAACAGATACTCCAATTGCGATGAAATTTTCTGGAGGCCTTTGAAATCTCTGAAATTCGAACTGCCACGTTTTGAGCACAATCGAAAATTTATTTCTCATGAAAATCGCAATTTTACAATTTTTTAAAATTTTTAAAACATTCTTCGACTTATAACACCTACATGCTTTATCCGATTGTAATGATTGTTTAATAGAACCTTAATGTTATGAATTTATATATTAATGTGAAATTTGAGCGCAATCGAAAAATTATTTCCCATGAAATCGCAATTTTACGCTTTTTTGTTTAAAAAAACATACGCTCATCCAACAACGCGCCTGAAAAAGCGTTTGCGAAGCTTCCTAGTAAGTATGAAATGTTATGAATCGGTAGCATAGGAGTAAGGCACCCGACAGGCAATTATTGGGAGACCGGACTCGATACCCATTTGAAATAGATTTTGTAATTTCTGAATTAATTTCCGTGGTAATAAGCAGTTTAAAAATATGTATTAAAAACTCCCAAACAAACTTATTTTTCTGAGTAGTATTCGGAAATTTAACAATATTTACCCGCGGTCGCGTTTATAGGTGCCTTTAGGCTTACTAAAAATGTTTAAATGTTTGTGTTGTTTTAAAAAAGCATCAGAAGTATTATGATACTATGACTATACCTATGGGAACGAATAGCAATAAAGCAAAACAAATCTGAACCAAAACCTCAAGGAACACAATAAAACTAAGCAATTGACGTGTTCGCGAATTATTCATTGAGCATTGACTGCAGATAAAATATGCGTACCTATATTAATATTGTTTACTATGACGCCATCGCCATGTAGGCCTAACCCATGATTCAACGATATTCTTTCCATGGGCCTAACCCACTAATTCACAAGTTGTAAGTAAATAATTGTAGAGACCATTGGCACTTTAATTGTAAAAGTAATTTTCACTTCAAACACTACAGGAGCCATTTTAAATTTTAGTTTGGAATTATAACACATTTTATCCGAGATTGTTTAACTACATAACAGGCTTTGAATCTAAAAGATTTCAACCATGTGTTGTAAAGTTTTACATCTTAGATTAACACTAGGAAACGCTCAGTTGGACGCGTTGATAAGCGAGCACGTGCTATAGCTAGACCCATACATTGCACATTTTTTTAAATTTCAAATTTGCAACGTTCGCTGTCCACGGGGCCATGTTTCCAATATTATTTATTGAATGAGCGAAGCGAAAACATCAATTTCACCGAACCCCCAAAAAATCTAGCTCGGGTGTTTTTTTTTTGTTTTTTTTTTTTTTCTTTTTTTTTTTTTTCTGTCTGTTTGTTCGCTCTCTACCGGGCAAACGGCATATGCGATCTGGATGAAAATTGGAGGGGACCTTCGAAATCTCTGAACTTAGACTTGCTACGTTTTTGGGTACAATCGAAGAAATATTTCTCATGAATATCGTACTTTTACGTTTTTTTTTTTAATTTTTAGTGCGATATTTTCGTGACATTTGGGACGATTCTGACCAAACGGGTTGGGCTACAACGTTCATTAAGGTAAAGGTTATGTATTGCCTTATGAAAGAAAAAGTTGAAAAAGTTAGCCAGAATTTATAGAATAAAGGCTTTAATATGAGTTAGGTACATAATAACAATTAACAATAGAACAATAGAACAGCAATAGAAACTTGACAACAATCACCTACAATGCATTCACAAAGCACTTGCAAAGGAAAAGTGGTCCCACGCAAACTAAAAACTTGAAAAAAAGCTCATCCATCAACACGGCGGGACTTAAGCGTTTTCTCAGTTATTGATCAGGTATTTGGGTAAACCCATGGGTAAACCTTTACTTTGTGGATAAAATCCACCGCCATCTAAAGGACCTTTACATCATTTCTTTAGGAAAACCATTTTAACTCTTTGATAACAAATAATACACTGCTTCCTCGATAGTATTTTGATTACTTCTAGGTGGCAGTGCATAGTGCGAACCTCGTGCGACTTTACGTTGCCATGGTAACGTTACTTTTGTTAAAATGTAATTTCCATCTACACTTCCTATCGGATCAAATAAAATTAACATATTCGTGACCGGACGGACATTCTAAATGATTTGGCTACCTCAGATTTGGTCGCCGTTTAGTTAAAAAAAAAACGTTCGATTAACTTTAAGGTAACTTTTTAACTTTTTGAACAATTTTGCCACAAAACTTATGGCATTCAATCCAGATCGAAGCTTGCGGATGAGCCAAATTTCAACTCGATCCGAACCCCCGTTCGAACGTTATGGCAAAACATAAAAAAAAAAGTTACTATTTTTTTCCGAGAGTCAAATGAAAACGCTCGCTTCGCTCGCTTAATAATTTATATATAGGTGCTATAAAGAAGTAAAAATGGAAATAAAGTACGTTTTAATCAAATGAAATAAACTAAAATCAGAAACAATGTGATCGTATTCGTACATTGCCATGAAATAAATAACTATTCAATAACATTAGTACGTAATAATTATCAAAATATGTGTTACTCACCGTGGATTGGAACATTCCTCGTGAAAAATCTTGGTTGACGTGCCTGGATTCGTTGTCGCCTTTCTCTTCATGTTTTCTTTTAGTTCAAGCAACATCATGTCATCTTCTTGGCTACCATGGCCAATATGTTGCCGTGTTAACGAAAAATATCCGTTATCATTGAGCACACCGCGGGACGGACAATCTTTTTTCCTGCAATGTAGGTATTTGGTATCACCTTTCGTTTTATTGCAGGAGTACAATTGACCGTTTTCGTAATAAACTACAGTGTTTGATCGTCGACCCTTTAGCTCGCGCATTTTCGAACATACGCCGTTGGCGGACAAACATAAACTAGAAATCGTTGACCCACTGTCAAATGTTTAACCCCAAAATGATGCTTAGAAGGGGGTGGGGTAAAATCTTAGAGCCAATGACCACCACCCACTCCCCACTCCCACAAATACCGCAATCTTCCTAGGCATTATCAGCAGGTGTGGCCACAAGTAACAACAAATACCAGATAATTTTTTTGAGAAAACCGACATGGCAAAATTGACCATTCGCCACGGGTGATCATGAAGGGTTAATGCCTTGGCGGCCCCTAATCCTTGCAAAAGTTATGTTATTCGATGAGCAAGTCTCTGTCATTTCTGAAGAGTCCTAGTGGTTTCGAATCTTCTTGAATAAGGATCACTGTCATGTCCTTATCAAAGCTACAGTAAGGCAAATGATTGCTTAGACTGTCGTCAAGAATTGTATAGCATCAGTTCAACCCTAAGGAAGGCCGTGTCAGGTGATGCTTTGTTTTGTGTGTTGCATTGTGTATAAAATAATATTATGCAACTTCTAATTGGCCACATTGAATGGGTCCTCTATCCGGGAGTCTGTATGTCTGTCCACCTGTATGCGAGGTGCGGGCAAAAATACCGGCAACTATACAATAAGAAAGGGAAAGGGGGTGTCGCGGAGTCTTTGACTCCTTTGTTCAATTGTTTGTCCCATTGAATGGGGTGTTGACATGGGTCTACCACTTTAGCGTTGGTCACTGGTCACACACACTGTCGCCAAACAATGTGAGTCAGAAGCTTTTCATAACCAAACCTTCCAGCGTCTATTTTACAATTTATTAGAGAATCATCTAGCAATCGTAGAAGCAAAGGAAGACAAAAAATCGGTTTATCCACCACTAATTGCAAGAGTTTTGTTTGTGAAACAGACATGTTCTTCAAAGTGTGCTGATTAGTGATTACGCACATGTAAAGTTTACCGCTGGAATATGATAGGAAATTGCTATAATTTTAATTTTAATTATGAATTGCTATAATTTGCATTTTAATTGCGATTAATTAATATCTATATTACGTTCTGTGTAGTTACTTGTTAACTAAATTTAAAATGTTAATATTTTATGGGCACTAAATACATATATGGATTGTGCAAAAAAATAACAAAAAGTCATTTAATTGTTATTTATTTAAACCACGTGAAAACATATTTCTAAACAACAACAACAACAACAACAACAACAACAACAACAACAACAACAACAACAACAACAACAACAACAGTCTAAATTTGATATTACAATTAAATCATCTTAATTGCGGGATCCGGATGTAACAATTTGAATTCGATATTGATTTTGATTGATTTGATAATGTGATGCCATTGAAGTCGGTTATAACTTATAAGTCTCAAAGAGATAACGGACTGTTACAACAAAAAGCATTATTATTATTATTATTATTATTATTATTATTATTATTATATTATTATTATTATTATTATTATTATTATTATTATTATTATTATTATTATTATTATTATTATTATTATTATTATTATTATATCCACGTTAGACGTTTAACACTTTTGACACAACTAACTGTAGCAGCAGGAAAAATGTGTTTATTGGATGTGCAATTTCTGACGACACCCGTTTTCATTATTATTGTCATTCACCCTTAGGACGTAGTGGGTGTAAAAAGTGACTTGACCCCTGCAAATCATAGCCGTTGGTGAATATACATTTCTAGTAGTATTGACAAAAGGTTTTCGCCGTTTCGGCTTTCCGTTACTAGACTGATGGGCGGTTTTGAAAACTATATTGGTATAAAAAGGTATCATCATTATTTTAATTTCCTGTAGAAAGTGAACCCAAGAAATTACGGTTTTATTAACAATTGGGATAATCAAGGTTTTATAAGTGCGCCAGCCAGCGATTATGTAGCAATATTCATTTACTAGTTGCACACACGATCTATTACAATCTATTGCTTTATTTTACCCCAATCCTATTTATCGTGTCATATTAGGCAAACTGATATTTAAGCCTATCGTTTTAACTATCAAAACATTATCAAGGGGTGTAGAGATTTCAAAATTGGCCCTTACGATCGTTTCTAATCAACTATCTAGGAAACGGATTGTTTTTTCAAGACATCGATGTTTTTCTTTTTCTGAACCGTATCCACTTATGTATTATGTCGCTTCCCCCCCCCCCCCCCCCCGGGGGCCCCAACTATGAATGCATAGTAAAATATTAAATAAGCAGTAGGCTTATAAAGCAATGGATGCGCCACTGTACACATAGCAGGGAAAAATTCAGTTACGTGCTTTCAATTTATTGGATGAGCGAAGCGAAGACATCAATTTCACCGACACCCCAAAACATTTAGCTCAGGTGTTTATTTGTTTTTGTGTTTTTTGTATTTTTGTCTGTTTGTTCGCTCTCTACCGGGCAAACGGCATAATGCGATCTTGATGAAAATTTGACAGGACCTTTGATATCTCTGAACTTAGTCTTGCCACGTTTTTGGGTACAATCGAATAAATATTTCTCATTAGTATCGAACTTTTACGATTTTTTTTTCGATTTTTAATACGATATTTTCGTGATATTTGGGCCGATTTTGACAAAACGGGTGGGGCTACAACGTTCATATTTCACATGGACATTAAGGTTATGGTTATGTAGTGCTTTCTGAAAGAAAAAGTTGAAAAAGTTAGCCAGAATCTATCGAAATAAAGCTTTTAATATGAGTTTGTTTTTTTGTTTTTTTGTGCGATATTTTCGTGCATTTGGGAACACCGAAGTTAAGCAGAATCGGGCGTGGTCATGGGTAGAGTGGGTGACCGCTCTGCCCTGAAACTCACGTATACCGCTGGTTAGAGCAGATGGAGGGTTCGAGAGCTAGTGTAACGGCTTCGATCTCCTCGACGTCTGCTCGGCAGTCCGGGTTAGTGGAGGAACCTATATGACTGTCAAAGTTACACCGTCCTTTCGGATGGGACGTTAAGCCGTTGGTCCCCTTGGTACTTTTCGAAAGGAGTAGGCTACGTGCCGGTACCCGGTTTCCCCTCCTCCCTTCTGTTCATACTTCATCCTCATCTATCACCACTCATCGTCTCGATTAGCCAAAGTGCATAAATATGAGACGTTAAGCAATATTCAATCAAATCAATCGTGACATTTGGGCCAATTCTGACCAAACGGGTAGGGCTACAACGTTCATATTATACATGGACATTAAGATTATGGTGATGTAGTACCTTTTAAAAGAAAAAGTTGAAAAAGTTAGCCAGAATCCATAGAAATAAAGCTTTTAATATAAGTTTTTTTACGGTAAATAATAACAAATTGACAAGGAACAATAGAAACTTGACAACAATCACCTACAATGCGTAGGCAGCAAAACAAAGCACTTGCAAAAGTAAAGATATCCCACGCAAACTAAAAACTTAAAAAAGCTCATCCATCAACGCGGCGGGACTTCAGCGTTTTCCTAGTAGTCCCCATTACTAGACAATGCATCTTGGCAAGAAACAGTTCGTTCAGCAGTGGCGTTACTAGCCCTTGTTTAGGGGCGAACATTTTTATTGGATGAGCGAAGCGGAGACTTCAATTTCACCGAACCCCCAAAAAATCTAGCTCGTTTTTTTTTTTTTTTCTTTTTTTTTCTGTCTGTTTGTTCGCTCTTCTACCAGGCAAACGCCATATCCGATCTTGATGAAAATTGTAGAAGACCTTCGAAATCTCTGAACTTAGACCTGCCACGTTTTTTTGGTACAATTGAAGAAATATTTCTCATAAAAATCGTACTTTTACGATTTTTTCCGCATTTTTAAGTGCGATATTTTCGTGACATTTGGGCCGATTCTGACCAAATGGGTGGGGATACAGCAACGTTCATATTTTACATGTACATTAAGAATAAGGTTATGGTGAGTTACCTTTTGAAAGAAAACGTTTTTAACGCTAGCCAGAATCCAGAGAAATAAGGGCTTTAATATAAGTTATAATTTTATATATTATATTATATATTACTAGGAAAACGCTAAAGTCGGATGAGCTTTTTTAAGTTTTTAGTTTGCGTGGGATATCTTTACTTTTGCAAGTGCTTTGTTTTGCTGCCTACGCATTGTAGGTGATTGTTGTCAAGTTTCTATTGTTCCTTGTCAATTTGTTATTATTTACCGTAAAAAACTTATATTAAAAGCTTTATTTCTATGGATTCTGGCTAACTTTTTCAACTTTTTCTTTCAAAAGGTACTTCATCACCATAATCTTAATGTCCATGTATAATATGAACGTTGAAACCCCACCCGTTAGGTCAGAATTGGCCCAAATGGCACTAAAATATCGTACAAAAAATCAAAAAACTTATATTAAAAGCTTTATTTCTATGGATTCTGGCTAACTTTTTCCACTTTTTCTTTCAAAAGGTACTACATCACCATAACCTTAATGTCCATGTATAATATGAACGTTGTAGCCCCACCCGTTTGGTCAGAATTGGCCCAAATGGCACGAAAATATCGCACAAAAAATCGAAAAAAATCGTAAAAGTACGATATTCATGAGAAATATTTCTTCGATTGTACCCAAAAACGTAGCAGTTCTAAGTTCAGAGATTTCGAAGGTCCTGTCAAATTTTCATCAAGATCGGATATGCCGTTTGCCCGGTAGAGAGCGAACAAACAGACAAAAATACAAACAAACAAACAAAAAAAAAAAAAAACACCCGAGCTAAATTTTTGG